>JAHWFP010168131.1:0-66252 GCA_023313725.1 Lithobius niger | reverse complement strand
CATTACCCAGATTATTTTGGGAGAAGAATAAATCTGGTAAAGGGAGGTGCCAGCCCAGGGATTCGATCCGGGAAACCTCCGATCATCGTCAGGGCCGAAAGACTGTTCCGAATTAGTTAGAATACATCCCATAGCCGCTGAAGGAGCATGGTAGCCTCTCAAGCTATCCTGGCCGGCAGTTGCGATTCCAGGATGGATCGCTCCGCTCCCTTGACACCTTTCATTAAGTTTGGGCAGAGTTAGGGGCGTGCATACGGCAACCCAGGTATGCCTGGAGACTGCCTACTTCGGGGGCAATCTCCGGGGGGGGGGTCACACTCTTTTTGCTGGTGTAATCTACCCCGTTGGTGAAGCCGGCACCAGGCATGTGTTGCCTTCCGAGACTGATTCTGCGCAATTAAATCCCCTGACATCTCGAATTCCGCTACCTCCGTCATTGGTGACTGAGGATCTTGTGTTTCGTGGTGTGGATGTCCAGGGATTGTGCCGGTTGGATCGTTCACCAGATTACCGCTTTCGTGTGGACTATGTGTCTGAAGCAAGGCTGCTGCTGCCCCTCCTGCTGCGGATTTGTTGCACCCGGGACGTCTGGCTTTCCCGTAAAGTAGTGGTAATGTCGACGGTTGTCTCTTTGACACCTTTCGGTTTCTGTGCTCACCAGTTCCTCCCCTCACCGCGTTCGTGCTTCGCCCATGCGCTATGTCACCACGTAGCCATGCCACCACGTCACCGTTTTGCGCCTTCGTCTTTAGCGGGGACGCTTCTTCATTCTTTTGGGACTTCTCGCCAGCAGCTCGATGCGCCCAGCCCCTCCCCCCATGACTTTAATCTGACTTTGCGTGCTAAGGGGTTTTCGTCACCTGTCGCCCATCGCCTGCTTCAGCGTGACCGGGATTCGACGAAGGGAATCTATGAGAGCAAGTGGCGTTGCTGGCACTCCTGGGGTGTGGCCGATCCCTGCGCTCCATCCGTTTGTTCCCTGGCTGCTTTTCTAGACTCCCTCTTTCAGGCCAGCTCGTCCCCATCGCCATGAAGGGTTACCACTCTGTTAACTCAGTCCTAACCTGTCTGGGTATCTCGGACGACGGCAACAGTATTGTGATTTCTCATCTGGTGTGTGCCTTCGCCACCTTTTTTCCTCCTGGAATCTTCCCTTGGTCTTGTCCAGCATTGCGGTGAACCCCTACAAGACCATCCAGAAGGTGTGTTTACTCCACCGCACTCTGAAGACGGGTGTTTTTCGTGGCGTTGGCAGCTCACCAGAGTGAATTGGTAGCCTTCTCCAAGGAGGATGGCCACGTTTTATTCACCGAGGATTGGTTTTCAGTACCCTTCTGCTGCCCATGGACTTTCGTGCGAAGAACCAACGCCCAGATGCTGCTACTCTCCCCGTCGTCGTCAGGGCTCTGGCTCCGGTGGTGGACCCGTCATAGGATGAGCGCTTCCAGTGTTCCATCCACATTCTGAAGGCCTACCTGGACTACACCATGCTTCCGTCTTCTTTATGCTTACAACATGACAGACTGTGCCTCACCTTCCTCACTTCCTGATGATAGACAGGACCTCGATTTCGCCCTCTTCGGCTCCCGTTCCTCCGACCAAGATTACGGCGTGGATCTGCAACATCATTCATCGCGTGCATGACATCATCCCCAATCTCCTAGACAGTCCTCCGGTGGTGCATGCACACAAATTGCGGCCGCTCCCTGCGTCTTGGGCTTTCGCAGCTGGTACGCCTCTAGGGGAAGTGAATTCAGTTTGCCCATGGCAGCACAAAAACTTGTTTATAAGCCACTAAGAGATGTTAATGGCTCCATTGGCGGTGAAAACATGGTAATTCATGTTATGGCTGGCTCCGCGGTGGGCAAGCAGTAATGCACGGCTGCTCTGAAGTGGACAATGCCATAGTATGCAAGTGGGTGCCATTGTTGAATATTTTGTTGACTTGTTGGTACCATCTGCTCAGGGTTTACCTAGACCCACCTCCGTTTAGACAAAGTCAGCTAAAAACTAAAGATTAGTATTTTCGGATAGTAGTGAAAATGATAATTCTTATTCGTAGCATCCTTCCTCACTGTGTTACTCTTTGGGATCCTTCCCTGCCCTGATGCGCTTTGTATCCTGTTGTTTGCGTCATTTCCTTTTGGAAATGCATGCAAATTTACGTCCCTTCCGCCCCTACTTCCCCTCCATTCTGCCTCTCTACTTACCTCCACTCTTTTCTTGCCACTGGCGTGAACGGTTGTGTGATCGACGATGTCGTTGTTATTAAGATGGAAGACGGCGAACAACGACAACTTCAGGTGGAATGAAATAGTGGACAACTACAAGCAAGTATGGATGCTGCGTTTTGTGGACGGTTTCGTAAAAAGGCAGGAAAGCGACGCCCGTTGGGACGCGAATGGCCGCCGACAATGGTGAAAATGGCGGCCCCTGTAGACAGCGTTAGCCAATGTGGTGAGTACGATGTAGTTGGTCAAATAAACGTTTGCTGTGTGCGATTATTGTGGGATGGTGGAAAAGTAACGCGGTAATCCATTACTTATCGTATGGCCTCGGGGCGTACGGATGGTGAGAAGTCTACTAGTGCCAACACGTTGGTGGAGTGAATGAAAATTCCACGAACACCGTTGTGAGGCGAAACCACGTGCAAATTATTATAAAATTAATAATAATAAATACCACTTGGTGAAAAAGTAAGGCGGGCACTAGAATCCGGCCGAGGGCCGTGCAAGGGAATAGGCTTTTGGAGTAGCGGTTGTACTAGGCTCATTGGGAAAAGCTGGCCGTGAACGATGTCGTAGGTTCGACAGGCCGAGTGAAAGTGAGTATGTTAGCCGGTCAGGCCACGGAGTGATCGGCTGTTAAGCGCATCGGAGTGTGCCTTGAACGCGAGTCCTTGTGGTGCTTACTTGGACGTAGGAGACGGAGAAATACATTGCACGAGAAGATTGTGGAAATATTGTGAGAACGAATTCCGTCTTGCGGACGAGAGGCCGGACAGGGGTCCGAGCCGTGAATGCCGTCCGAGGGACGAGTTATGAAGTAGGCCTAACGAGTGAGATAAGTCGTAAGCAGAGTGATATGTTGGGAGAAATAATAATTTTGGGATTATGAGCGCCATCAATCAAGGTTGGGCGAACTCGGCGGCACGGATTGGGTGAAATTCGTGGTCGCGGTCGGGAACGGGGCCACGGCGTAATTCGAAATTTGTGGATGACAGTGCTAACGCTAAAATGCAGAGTGGCAGCTGTGGGCGGTAGTCAAGTGGCCGGAAAGTCGGCAATGTGTTCAGGAGAGAAATAATGGCACCTGGTGTAACTATGAGCCCGATTGATTACGTGGGGCGGTGGCATCCGGTGTGAACAATTGGCTTATATTAAATTAATTTTTTTTTTTTGGTTTTATTGGAACGCCGACAGGGTGGTGAACGCAACCTGGGCGTGAATTACCTTACGATCGTTCTGTAATCGAGGCAAATGACTGGCAGAATTTATTTCACCTCGGAGGCCGGTTTTATAAAAATCCACTGTACAGATCTGATGGGGGAATGGCGGATGCGATGTTGCGAGATATATATATATATATATATATATTTTTGGGCTGGGGGGGGGCATGCTGCCATTGCTACGTAATTTACAGGTCTGTGCTGTGGAACGGTTCGATCTTGCTTCACCAAAGCTAGCAGGTGCAGGCGTTTCTGAGATCGCCGTGACTGCAACAAGGTGTGGTAGGCAGGCAGGCCGTGCTGGGCATAAGTGAAACAAAAAATATCAACGCTGACGGTTATACGCTGGATTAGCATCTTGGACACAGGCCAACCTGGTAGGGTGGTTCCAAGACACGTAATCGATTGAACAGCTTGAGGCGCATTCTGCTTTGGTGGTGGCAAATGCTGGGTGATGCGGAGGCTGCAAGTGAGTGGCACACGTGGGCTTCGGCAGTACTGCGGTCCGCAACTGCATCGAATTTCGGGGAGGTGCTTCGCTTGGGGGCCACGGAAGACTGCCTTGCAAGTCGACGAGAAGGAATTGTTACTAATACGGGATGTGGTACGGTTCGAAGTGCGTCTGCGGGATGAGCGGGCTACTGGTTTCGAACTGTATGGCGCCTGGGGTGTACATAAATAAGCGGAGGGCGGAATCAGTTCCGCGGATACGGTATGCTGGTTCTGGTACTGACAGGCGCATATGGGCTGTGTTCTCGGGGCAATGTACAGTCCAGGCGTCGGCAGGGCGACGGGTTACCTTGCCAGTGCAGAGACGGGTTCGGCTTTCGGATCTATGACTATCGTCGGAGTTGGTCAGGGGCGTCTACGTCCGGGCAGGTTTGCCCAACAGGGCTTGTTTGTCTCCACGGCAACGGCACAGCTACAACAGTTCAGGACGGGGCAGGTGCCCCGGTACGGAGGTGGTGGACGCCTTCAGGATGTCGTGGGTCTGGAGGTGCTCGTAGCTGTTTCCTACAGGTCCTTTCGTGGACGAGTGTGTACGCAAGCCGTTGGACGATGCAGTCTGGTGGGCAGTGATCGTGATCTTGAGAGGCAGCGCCCTAGTTCAGTCGGCTGAAAACGAAGCCTGATGCTGGATAGGTGGCATTGCCCAACCGAGAAGGTCTCCTGGGGGACCCTTATGCACGCACGACGGCCACAGGTTTCTGGGGCCCGTGGGTCGCCTCGATGCAGTGGACGTCGACAGAGCTGTGCACACTGGCTGCAGAGTGTAGTGGGGTAAGATTCCGTATCGTAAAACTTGCACGTTTTTGAATCTGTCCGAAAGAGACAGTGAGGAAAGATGCTATGAATGAGAATTGAAATTTGTACCAGTGAACTTGTTCTCGCAGGAGAATCTAAGTTCTCAGAGTAGAATCCGACAAAACTGTGTTACGTTGAGTACCCTCCTGCCTCCCTGCTACGGACTCTGACCGCGCGTGTCACGGGCAAAAAGAATGTGAGGTAAGTAGAAAGGCAGAACGGAGGGGAAGTAGGGGCGGAAATGACGTAAATTTGCATGCATTTCCAAACGGAAATGACTGCAAAACAACAGGTTACAAAGCGCAGAGCAGGGAAGGATTCCAAAGAGTAACACAGTTTCGTCGGATTCTCTCAGAACTTAGATTCTCCTGCGAGAACAAGTTCTCTGGTAGAATCTTCAATTTTGACGATAGAATTAGTTTTCACTTATTCTAAAATACTTACCTTTAGTAACCATCCCCAGTTTCGCTAAACAGTTCAGTTCTGCAAATGCAAAGGAAAGGGAAGTGGCGCTGCTTGCCGAGAATCTGAGAGCAGCGCCCCTAGTAGTGAGCAGTTGAAACCTCTTAAAACGTGAATTTTGTGGTCTCTTGAGCAATGAGCATTTAATCAAACGGTTAAAGCTATTCACTAAAGGTAATTACTTTAGGATAAGTAAAAACTAATTTTACCTTTAAAATTATTGTTTTTCAGGATTCCAATACATATCCACCTACAAATCTTGCATTTTCGATGAACAACAAATCCACAGATGGTGACAGTTCTGAGGACTCTTCGGATGCTCATCCTCGTAACGAACCTGAGCACTTGACTACTGTCTACTCTTCGCTATCTGGGCGTGAACAATCCCTGCCAGCTTCTTCTCCAGTCTCTCGTGCAGCAGTACCAGGCATCCCCAGAGAAACACCACGGATAACCGATATCAGGGAGCAAGAGTGTGCAGGAACTAAAATGTTTGAAAAGTCTTTTCGTGTCCACCTTCACATTGAAAGGGCTACGCGACTGACTGGAGCCTGTAGTAAAGACGGGTAAGGGTACATTTGTTATATTACATGGTTGTACTGCAGTATAATGGACAGAACATGTATCATTTCCGTACCTATTTTGATCCCCACATGCAGAAAACAAGATTGAAATGTTTATTTTGTATTTTATATTGCTGCGTAATTATGCATTGCATTGCTTAGAACATTGCTTATACTGTCTCGGGCAAACTTCCCCTTTCGGGGCGACAGACTAGCCCACAACTCTACACGATACGAGACAGTGTGCTGAGGCCCAGACAGGCACTTCATCAACACTAAAAAATTAGAGAGGTACAAACCAGATTTGCGGTATGTCAAATATGCCGAAATTTGCAATTTCTTTCTGCATGCCCACTGCCTGTGTATATTTTCCTTATCTTCCTAATCCTGTGTTCTGTTCAGCGTTGAGACAGGGGATTCGCTTCACCAACGTAAGTATAACTTGACTAAGTTGGCAAGCGTCAGCAAGAAAGAATTAGATTAAAAAACACCACCCCACAAATGTTAATTTGTGAAAGCAACAGCTTTTGTTGAGCAAGCAGTAAGGCTGTACCGAACCGAACAAACCGAACCGAACAAACCGAACCGAACATGGACGAACAGTGGGTGTTTGATTCGGTTCGGTTTGGTTCGGTGTTTGGCATTTCATAACCAAAATATCAAACTGAATGTATTTCCACTTCTAATTGACGGATTTTGATGTTTGAAAACACCATTTTGAAGGTTTTTTCACCAGCTTTCTGTCGGTCCAAACCATAAGTTCCTAACTCTAATGGTTCAGAAGTTATGATGGAAAATGTAAAAGTAGAGGTCATTTTTTATATTTAAACCGAGTTTCCACTTCTGTGCACTTACAAATCCATCCGAAAATACCTACATGTGTTAAGTAACTTGTGCTTTGATGAATCTTTGTGAAATGAGTTCTTTTAAAGTTGATTGGTTTGGTATATTTTGGTTTGGTTCGGAAGTATTCGGTTTTCGGCTCATTTAAGGTTTGTTCGGTTTGGTTCGGTTCGCCTGAAAAATTCTTGTTTGGTACAGCCTTAGCAAGCAATGACCCATCTGGACAGTTCTTTAGTAGAACTGCAAAGTCGGCACGATTCCACGAAAATCCAATTACTATTAGCAAACGACATATCTTTACTCGTAACCTTTTTGGCAAGGTGGCATTAGTTTCCCGACTTGTAAACACAAATTATCCGTTTCGCTGACTGATCCAAAATTGGACATGCACCCCCTGTAGAGTCTTTCCTGTGCCAAATTATGGCTCTTAACTTTCAAGCATCAAAAACTGAAGCCGAAACTTGGCACCTGCCATGAGAAGACTCTTCACCACTTTATCTAATGCATAATGTACTCCAAGTTTGAATGTCACAAGTCTTTCTTCTGGTTCTCTGAATAGGTCCTGGATAGAATAGAAGCTGAAAGGGTCCTTTCATATAGAAAATTCCAATTTTTTTTTTTTAATTTCTTGAGAAATAAATATTTAGACTAATTTTGCCATAGAATGTTGACTCGCAGATAGACCTTGAAGCATGTTTTAAATTTCTTAGTAACATGAGCGAAAAAGTAGGCCAATTTTCGATTCGCCGAAAGCAGTTTAGTCGGTTTCAGGTTGCCTTACTTTCAGCTAAATTACAGCTCGTTTGCTGTTAATCAAGTAATTTTTGCATAGAAATCAATTTTGACCTTAATAAATACAGTTGAAATTTGCATGTGTGTGTTTGTGAAAAGGCCCAACACTGGATGTTCATAACGTGAAGACAAGTTATGTTTAAAATGAGTTAAAATTGTCCCTGTCTCCTTCTTGTGAGATGGCTTCGACTGGGAGCTCGTGAAACCTTCAGTGGATTACTGTGTTGGTTATTTTCTGCATTGCATATTTTTGTGAAGTCTTACTGCTGCTCGGCTAAAGGTGGCGACTTCGGAGACTACTTCGGACTACTACTTCGAACTACTTCGGACTACTTCGGATGAATAAAATGTTCTCATCCGGGAAGTTTTCAAGCACCATCACGCTCCTAAGAACGGAACTATTTTTCCTCTAACCCTGTAATATCACATTTAAAAAAAAAAGTGCAATTTTCCCAGCAAGAAGTTTCTTAGGTTTTTTTGTTAATTGCCAAAAATGTTTGCTAATAAGAGATTTTATTAATTCTTTACATTTAGTGGCATGCAAGCTTTCAGTTTCTCTCAATCCATAATCATTGTTGTTTGTTTTATCTTTTTATTTACATATATTTTTTCAGGGGTAACATCATTCCCAATGCATTTGTCACGTGTTCCCTGTCTGACGATGAGACCATTGTTACGCCTGCTGTGGAATCGGAGAGTCCAGTATGGAATTGGCAGAAAACAGTAACTTTGGCAGCACATTATATTACTACACCGCACAAAGTAAGTTATTAGGGGTGTACTGTAATATTGACTTTTCAAATAATACTCGGTACTGAGTGGTATCACGGTGATGGTATCGAATTTCGAAGTAGGACTACCTTTTACCCATTTCGTATCGGCTTCATTTTTTCAGTAGCTGTAGCATGGAACTGCAGAGCAAGGAATTGTATCACCATTCAAATACTTGTCTTCAGAAATAGTACTTTATATTCGATTCACTTCTATATCCCATTGTGGTGAACACAGCATTTGGTATTTGTCATTTTGTGATGGAGCACATCACAAGCTCTCACGCGAGCTCTTGTGCGTTATCTCATTGGGACTTGTATTCATGGCAAGCGAGCCAACGCTGGCGAGTCGAGCTTTGTCCAGACGAAGTTGAAGCATCAAAATTCGAAGTCAAGCCTAGAAATAAATTCCTTAAACCCAGATCAGCAACTCGCATTCTTTGTCAGAGAGCAGCTGACAAAATTGGTGACCCCCAACAAAAAAGGTGTGTTTGAGAATGAAATGTATGAATTGTTGTCAGTGGTAGCGCAATGTTGTTTACAGCGAATGCGTTTCTTCAATCATCGGACTTGGGCAAAAATTAGAAATTTTGTGCAAGGTAGGGATCGGCTGATATGAATTTTTACCGATCCAGTCCAATCCAACACCAATATTAAAACTAGTGGTGTGCCGATACCATAATTCGGATTACGATGCCGATTCCGATACCAATAAACCGGTTCCGTACGGTTCCGATACCGGTTCCGATTACCACATGACAGTGCCACAGCGAATGGAAAAAAAATTAATAATAATGAATTATTTGTGTTCAGGGATTACAGGGTTTTGCTATGGCTAATTTTTATAAATTTACATACATTTTTTTTAACGAAATTAAAAATTTAATTTGATTAGAAAATTAAATTAAAATTGAAAAAATAGTTAAAATAACGTGTACCGGTAACAATTTTTTTTAGATAGGATTTTTTCTTCTGGATTTTATGCCAAGATCATTTTCTATGGCACTGATCATATAATTTAAAATTTTAGCTTTCCAAACATCAAATTTAAATTTAAAAAAAAATTAAAAAAATTAAATAAAAAAAACTTAAGAAATAGTTTAAAATAACCAGAAAGTTTAAAAGATTTTTTAAATTCTGATCTGGACCTGCATTTTTAAATAGATTTTTTGCTTCTTGGATTGGCCATGCCCTTAATGAAGCTGACATGATTTAAAATTTTTGTTTTGTGGGTGTATTAAATTTAATTATTTTAAACGTAAAATAAAATAAAAAAATTTAATTAAAATAAAAAAAATTGGGCTAAACAAGAGCATGCTTTTGAAGACTTTTGCTGCCCAGATGCGTAAAAGTCTTAGCAAAGCTTTGCACACTTGAAGATTTTCGCAGCCCGGATTTAGTGCATGAATTGATGACTCCAATCGAACGCACGATTTAGAAACAAAATGGCGGTGGAGGGTTTGCCAAACGTGAACATTAGCCTTGGGTTTAGCAAAATAAGAAATAACTTAATGATAATAAAGTCCTGACATCCTTAAAAAAACAGGAATTAACTATAACGTATTCTGCTTAGTGTATTACCATCCTAGATGGGATTTTATGGTTGTATGATGCAAACTACTCAACAAAAGTTGGTGTAAACAGGTAAGTGGCCCAATAAAAACGCGCGAAAATGTGTTAGTTATTTATCCCAGAGATTTACTATCAAGCTCAGTTTTACGATGATTTAAGCTACTGGACTTAATTTTCTGCTCCAAGATTGCTAGGATATTTTTTCCAATTATCGCATACCCCTGGAAAAGGGAAAGTAGATGACAATGTCAAGTGATTTAGTGGTCTGTGCCGATTTTTGAAAGGTACTCAGTATCGGCCAACCAAGATAGCGGTTCCGACACCACGGAACCGTACTCAGAACCGGAATCGATATCGGAATCGGTACACCACTAATTAAAACCATGACCAACATTTCAATTTCCATACAAGTGCAACTTCAGCTTCTGGATTTGCATGGCTCCAACTACTGAGTTTATCCTAAACAAAAGAACAAATTTTGCTTGTAATAGAGCAAGCGCCCGTGCCGAAATATCTACGTCATAAGGTATAGATGTTTTGACTGTTGGATTATCTGCGGAAAAGTAAGTCTTTTAAGAATACCCGGGTCTTGCGAGTCAAACTGGATGCTTTTGGGGGATAGGGGGGTTAAAAGACCCCCAAAAATGACCGTCATTTACCTCATAAGATACATGGCTGAAGTTAACGTCAAAACAAACTTCAGTGTACCAGATTAAGGGCTTCACACAATAAGACATGAAAATTGGGTGCCATACCATTAAAGAGCAAGAGGAAGTCCCACGCTGAAAGTGATTGCCTTTTACCTCATACCCGAGGTACATGGTTGAAATTAACGTCAAAACAAACTTCAGTGTACCAGATTCATGGCTGCATATAATAATACACGAAAATTGGGTGCTGTAAACATTTAAGCTGACATTAAAGAGCGAGAGGAAGAGTCCCCCCAAAATGAGAGCCATTTTCCTCATAAAGTACTCAAGTTAACACAAAACCAAACTTTAGTGCACCAAATCCTTGCTTCACACCATAAGAATGAAAATTTGGGTGCTGTAACCATTTATGATGCCAGTCACATATATTAAAGTTGGCCAAAATGGTTATAGGGAACCTTGCTGCCATTGAACATTAATCGTGATTAATTTAATGCAAAATTACTTATAATTCTGCTTGCGCTAGTATAAATATTGTGTTGATCTATTTATTAAGGTAATCGTATCAGACAAACAGTATATTAATAAATTAATAATATATGTCTGCAATTATCTTAATACAATCACCACATACAACCATTGTGGCATACTCTATATCACAGAATAGAGCTTCTCATATTAGATTACAGAATAGACCATAATTATCAGATCAGAACAGAACAGAATAACACGATAGTAATTCTTAGTATTGTTAATCACTATCACTATAACTGTCATTTTCATCTCTAGTAATCTCTTCAGCAACTAAGACTTCATCTACACCTTCAGAAGATTCCTCAGCAGCATCCACATCTGTCTCAAGAATCAACATGTCGAGAGTTGGTGAAGTCTGATCCTCTGCAAACCAAACAGGTGTATAATTATCTTCAACCTACTTCCAAACGTTGTCTACAGGAGGTAAGCTGGAGTATGGCTGACAGTTGCATTGTTCCAAATACAACATATATAATAGAAAGCTATACCTTCTGGTCAACAACAGCCTTTTACGTGGAGGAAGCAAGCTTGTACCAATCCCTCTAGTCTTGTCTAATGGACGCACACTTTTGCATATGCGTAAACAGTCTTGCTTCGTTCAAAGGTAGGGTCATTTTGCCTTACAGGGAAGACACAAACAGCTCGATGTTAAGGCAGGTTGAGGTGTTATCGTTTACTGTTTCAGTTTTTCCAAATGATGCAAAAGCTTCCTGGGCTATCTTGTTCTTCTCATGAAGTGCAGATGGTCTTACTTTTCCTCGTCTAGAAAATGCAGCTGCGTATTTATTTGCGTAATCACATCCTGTAAAGTCGTGAAAGGCTGGAATTAAACAGGATAATAAACGTCGAAACTTTTCAAATAGCTTGGTCATACATATGTACCGCAGTGTATTGTTAGTCTGCAATCCATCTTTGAGCCATACCTTAATCCCCATATCGAGTTTTCCTATGTTTCCTCGTACAATAGCCATGACATCAGTATCTGATGTTCGAATGACAACATTTGCAGGAGTGGGGTACTTGTGAGAAATAAAACAACATCCTAGAGTCTGCCTCTTCACAGTTACTAGACAATATGAAATGGATTGATGCAAGCTCCCTTCCAACATGTAAGGCGTTATTGAGCAGAAGATACAGGGTACTAATTATATATTCTATATTTGGAACAATGCTGTCATGAGCCATACTCCAGGTTATCTTCTTGTGAACATTGTTTAGAAGTTGCTTGATGATAAAGTATACAGCTGTTTGGTTTTCAGGAGATCAGACTCCACCAACTCTGGAGAACAATTGATAGGTAAGATAGATGTGGATGCTTCTGATGAATCTTCAGAAGATGCAGATGAATTCTTAGTTGCTGAAAGAGATCACTAGTGATGAAGATCAGGGTTATTGTCATAGTGACCAACACTGCTAAGAATCGATTCTGTTCTGTTCCATTACTATAGTCTGTTCCACATTATGTTTGCAGAAAAGTGAGTGTATGGTGCCGTGTTTCTTTCCACTACGAGTGCAGAAATACGTAAATATCTCACTCGTAGACTCAACAGTAACTGTATAGAATCTGTAAGTGTGATATCCACATGTTTTTGCACTCGTAGTGCAAGGAAATGTGGCGTCATACAGTGGGTTTCCTGCAAGCATAATGTGGAACAGAGTATAGACCTGACATAGTCTATTCTGTGAACTGATATGAGAAACTCGTTTCTGTGATATAAAATGATCTCATATGCCACAACGGGAAGTACCGTGCATCATCTATTTCTATTTCTATGTGGTATTTGTATTAAGATAATCGTATCAGACATAATATTTCTACTAGTCCAAGCATACATGTATGTAATCTCAATTAAATTAATCTCAATTAATGTTCATTGCTTTGGGTGGGTCTATTAAACAAAATTCCCTACGACAATTTTGACCGTTTTGAATATATGTTGAGAAAATGTCACACAAGGAAAATCCAACCTTTGAGGCGGCAAATAAGGAGTGAAAGGGGAAGTTCCTAGTGGCCCCAAGGGTAACAAAAGGACCAGCACACAAAGGACTCGCGTCCTAAATGGCTACAGCACCCAAATTTTAAATCTTATGATATGCAGCCAAGATTCTGGCATACTAAAGTTTGTGTTGAATTAACTCGACGCATCTACTTAATCTGGTACACTGATGGTTGTTTTGACGTTAATTTCAACCATGTACCTTGTGAGGTGAATGGCTGTCAGTTTTGGTGCAGGTCTTCCTCTTTAATGGCGTCTTAAATGGTTATGACACCCAATTTCCGTGTCTTATTGTGTGCAGCCCTTAATCTGGTACACTGAAGTCTGTTTTGACGTTAATTTCATCCATGTACGTTATGAGGTAAATGGCGGTCACTATTGGCGCGGGACCTCCTTTTGCTCTTTAATGGCGTCTTGAATGGTTTTAGCGTCCGATTTTCGTGTCTTATTGTGTGCAGCCCTTAACCTGGTATACTAAAGATTGTTTTGACGTTAATTTCATCCATGTACCGTATGAGGTAAATGATGATCATTTTTGGGGGTCTTTTAACTCCCCTATGTCCCAAAAGCGTCCAGTTTGACTCGCAAGACCCGGGTATTCTTAAAATACTTACTTTTCCGCAGATAATCCAACAGTCAAAACATCTGTACGTTATGACGTAGATATTTCGGCATGGGCTCATGGATATAAGCCAAGGATTTTTTCTAACCTCATTCCCTATTTAGTTCAAAAAAGGTTAAATTAAAAGTCACATTTTAATTTTCCTGTCACTCAGGCTACATACCTGAGCAAAAACCGTTTTATACTACTTCATACCAGCAAAAGAAGAGTTCTAGTACTATGCTTGCGGTATTCTTAAACATGAAATACGCATTTCGAAAAATAATTTTAGTTACAGTTCAAAATTCTCAAATTCTAAAAGCATTTTGGACTCTTACTTCTACTTGTGGCTTGAGTACATTCTCCATTTAACTTGCATTTTAGTTGGCTGTAGTAAAACTTCGAGTAAAACTTTCATTACAAACTGAGCTTTGAGCGTGGCTTTGCTTTTGCCACAATTGGTTTCGTTTCTTGGAGTAACGAACATTGGTATGGAAGCCTGGCAATGGTCCGATGAAAATACCGATGAAAAATACCGATGAAAACTGATTGTGCCTATACCTATATCAAAATCAGACTGCTGAGAAACCTCTTCATAACGATGTCGAAGGGTCCTTGGAAATACTTTGTTTGGAAATTGTTTGGTTTACAAGCGTGTGCGGTTTATTTAAATTCGGGTTACATTTCTTTTCCGGATTTTGGTCCACCCGCTAAAAATCGTACTTTTGCCAAATTTTGACTGTTTTTTTTTTTTACATTTCAGTACACCATTTCGCCGGTTCAAAATGAGATTTTCAATTGTGCTAATTTCCAAAAACTATGCTAATTATGCTAATTTGGCAAAAACTAATAAAAAACATTTGAATACTAGATGACATAAATAACATATTAGAAAAATATTGTATTTTTTAAGGCTGAATAAAAAATAAAGTAAAATGCCTGGTTGTTTGGCGCTTCAATTTGCAATCTCTCCTATAAACCAAACAATTTTTTTGGCGTAGCCTTAGCCAAATTTCGACTAAGTTTTAGATTCCAATGTATCATTTTAATCGGCTCGAAACAAACTTTTCAATGGTACAAATTTCAAGTACCAGCTCAAACCACTAAGAATTTATTAGGCAAAAACTGTCTAACATTGAATGCTAGATGAATAATAACATCAGCGAAAATTTATAATACTTGTAGGCCGACTACATAATCATCAGGCTTTGAGGTATACGTGTCAAAGAAATATGGTCAGAGAAATAAATTAAGAGAAAGTAAAATGCCTGGTGCGTCATTTGAAACCTATCCTGTAAACCAACCTAGGGATGGAAGCTTGTCTCTTCCCCCCCCCCCCCCATGCTATTCCTCGGCCAAGCAAAAAAAAAATGGCACCGTCATGAGGTCATCAGGACGCAGAAGAATGTTTCAACTGCTAACTCGATGAGGATGGTAAGATCCATGAAAACGGGTAAAAGTGACCTTAACGTAACTGTATCTTTATTAATAAAATCGAGTTGTCGCGTCAGATGGACGCAACGAGACGGCCACACGACGGACGGCCGCAAGTAAACACCCGGATCAACTGTCGTGGCGCCATCTCTTGATAGTCAACGCAAGCGAACGAAGCAATATGGGATGTAGTCGGCTATACTTGCGTGAATGTAGCACGAACCGTTGTCTCAGCATCTACGGCAGCTATCGTTCGACGCCTACAGTTATTATTTACGACAAGTCAGTTCAAGCTGTATGGATTTGTTAGCAGTTGTGTTGTAAACAAAAGACAGCATTAAGTTTAAAAAGAAGCAATCGGGAGTTTGAGTACGAAGCTGCTCGGTGTTTTAGAAAAAAAAATGCTTGGCTATTTCAGTGACTTGAGTGATCAACGTGGTAGCCTAACTGCATAGCGTTATGTCATGGTTATGTTCTGTATGACTTTGTAATCTGAATAAAGTTTTTAATTCGTAATCACATCATCACTACTCAGTACTCACGCGTTGGTTGCATAGTGCAAGTGCAAGCGATGCGAAGCCAAAAGATGCTTTAATCATCAACACACGGGTTTTCCTTTTATTCATTTTTCAAAACGTAGCTGTTCCCATGGCTTAACATAGGTATTTTTGTTCTTTAAGGCTTAATAGAAACAAAGGTGTTTATTTCCATTTTGCTTCCACCTCGGCCCCACGTTACTAAGGGAGACGACTGATGACTTTTTATTATTTCTTTTTGCCCTTTTTCCCGTTTGGCAGTAAATCAGTCCGACGGCCAGATTTTTATAGCCAATCAGTTCTTTTTTATTTACTTATACCCCGTTTGGCGTGTGACGTTACAAATTAGTAGCTCCCAATATGCCGCTAATGAAGAATATGCCGATGTCTGGGGTCTGTGTCATCATCATATTCCTCCGCATTTTCCCAATCCCGCAACCCAGCATCAGAAAATGGTTCTCCATCCGCCGCAGCCCTCTCCCCCCCCCCCCCCAAAAAAAAAGACCATTCATTCATTTTCCTTTTCGGCTGTACCTGTCTCCTTACTACTCTCCCCCTCCAGTTGTGCTTGGTAATTGAAAATGTTGACGTAAATAAATATTTTCTCTGGGTGGGAGTAAATTTTATACTTCCCTGCTAGAAAACGTATGACCACTTGGTTTGTGCTGGCACTTCATTTGTACTCTACTGCAAAACAACAGCAGCAGTGCTAGCAACACTCAAGTCAAAAGTCAATAAATCGCAACACATGACAACGCCAACACAATCAGTGCTGCAGCTAGCAATTTTCAAAGGAAGGGGTGCAAGAGTAAAATGTAGAGCCCCCAAAACTAAAGAATTTTGGGTTCATAATTGTGGCCTATTTTATAGTGGTTTTTGCTATGTTAGCCTAAGTTATCAAGCTCCTAGCTAACTACCGATGCGGGGGTATGAACCGCCTCCCAGTGAGTGTGGTCCAATGATAACAGGGGGTTGAATGGCATAATAGTGAGCATTGGCTTCCTGCCAACACTGACCTTTACAGCCTTTATTAAACATACAGGCCACACATCAGGTTACAGGAAGTTGCTGTGGTGGCCAGCAAGTACAACTAAAGGGAGTGCCTCAATAATGGAGGCACACCCACAAAACTTAGGACACAAGTTTTATGTAAAAACTTTCGGCCACCTGCTTTGAATTTTGGGCCCCCTTGCCTTGCACCCTTCGCATCCCCCTTAATTACGGCTCTGAACGCAATCAATCACTTTACTGCCACTTACATATAAAGAACTGCACCAAACCAACCCCGTGATGGAAACATCACGCAATCATTACAACACCCTCACATCTAGTTAAACCATAACTGTATGAAAAATGAATCAAACCAGACAGTCTTAGACTTTGAAAGTTACTCGTATTAATGTACAAAAACGCTTACCTTCAAAAATGGAGACACTCGTGTGTCTGCCAATTTAGACAAGTATTCAGTTGTCTTCTCAGGTGCTCCAAGGTTTGTTGTGAACTCTGGTTACATCTTTGTTTACAACTTTCAACTTCGTCTGCTTTCGAGCCCGAATTTGAACCTTGTGTATTCATTAGAGGAAAACTGAAGACATGCAACGAGACAGAACACAAAATTGATTGGGGGAACACTAAGAGTCGTCTGTGCTTGAATAAAGCGCGAAACATTAACCTATGATGTTTGGAACCGCTTGATACAACATCATGCTTCGCAGTGTTCCTGTAGTGAATATCCAAGGTCCATCCAATCCAATATTTTTACACCTGGTAAGCAGTGAACTGGACTCGCTGCTGCAGAGGGAATGGAGCATCGATGAACGTGCACGTCCCCACAAATACCAGAGGCCACGCTTGCATTCAAATTCAGGTTTGAATAATGACAAAGTTGAAAGACAAACAAAAATGTAACCAGTGTGTCCAAACAAATTTTGGAGCGCCTAAAGAAGCCAACTGAAATAGTTGTCGAAAATTAGCAGACACATGAGTGTCTCCGTTTTTGAAAGTGAATGTTTTTGTGTGTTTGTGTATTAATAATTTCTAATATTAATGTTCAAACACACAAAAACATTATTAATAATTTAGTAATTTGGTTCCAATTATTCTAGTCGTTATTGGAAGAAATAGTATCGCTCGTCCGTGTTATTTGCAAAACACTTCAATTTTGTGTTAGTTGAAACGATAAAATTGAATTGTTCCTATTGTGTGCATTACTTTGCAGACTTTGGTGTTAAAAGTGTGGCACAGAGAAACCAGCAGTGCAGCCAGTGGATCCAGTAAGTTATTATTTGTTGGTGAAGGGAACCTGTCTGTTCACACATCAATAGACTTGTGGTTTAAAACTAGAAATCAGACTTTGGGCCTATTACAGACGGAGCGCATTGAAATACCAAGCCTCTAGAAGTTACATGGCTGGTTCGATTCGTACTGCCTAGAATACTTGTGTACCAAATGTCCTTCTTTTCCTCGATCAGCAAGAATTTGTCAGTCAAGCATCAGGGAGGGGCACTGGAGGTCCTTGAGGGTATTTCATGGGGATTCCATGTCTGGTTTTAATTGTACTGCTAGATTTACTTGCATATATGAAATTTAATGCTTTTAGCTCGATCTGCAAGAATTTGTTGGGGGGGGGGCTTTGAGGGTATGTCATGGGAATTCCATGGCTGGTTCTATTTGTATTGCTAAGAATAAATTGTGTACCAAATTTCATGTTCTAGCTTGATTTGCAAGGATTTGTTGATTAAGCCGCAAGGAAAAGCGGGGTTGGATGCTGGGGGCCCGTAGAAGGTATTTTTGGGGGGTTCCACAGCGGATTCAATTTGTGCTGCTAAGAAAGACTTGTGTACCAAATTTCATGCTTTTAGCTCGACTTGCAAGATCTTGTTCGTCAAGCCTCGGGGAGGGGACACGGGGGCACTGGGGGCCCTTGAAAGGTATTTCATGGGGTTTCATGGCTGGTTCGATTTGTACTACTAAGAATAACTTGTGTACCAAATGTCATGCTTTTAGCTTGATTTGCAAGAATTTGTTGATGAAGCCTCAGGGAAACATGGGCGGGGGGGGGGGGGGCGGGCCGGGCCTTGGAGGGTATTTCATGGGTATTTCATGTTTCATGCTTTTAACTCAATGTGCTTGAGTTTGTTGCTTAACAAGTATTGTACTATTCAGAATTCTAGGATTCTAAATTTACAATCTTTAGTGTTAGAAATAAATTCTAGCTTAGCAATACTTTCGGGGGTTTCAACCCATGTACCAAATTTCATTCCAATCCGACTTTTCGTTCGGGCTTGACCCAGACTACAAAAGTGCAACCAATAAACCAAATCAAAAATGTTTTCACTTCTTGTCAACCGAATTTGACGTTTGAATACACCATTTTGAAGGTTTTTTCGCCAGCTTTCCAATGGTCCAAACGGCAAGTAGCATTCTCTTACTGTTTAGAAGTTACAAGTCAAAATATTAAAATTTTACTGGGGTTTTGCGTTTTTAAAGGATTTTAGCGTACGCAATATTATTTTAAACCAATATTTAAAATATAGATATATATATTTATTTAGGCCTATGCTTTATTTATGCAATGATTCCAAAAGTAATTTTTTTAATAAAGACTTTACAGATATTACAGATTATTATTATAGATGGTGTATTACAGATTTGATTAGTTGATTAGTTAGATCCATTATTGGGGATTTTGCATTGGCCTAGCCTTACTACTGAATTTGAATTTGAATGAAAATTCGACAGAAAGCCTACTGGCTTATGTCCAATATTCCCTACTACTAATTTTTGTAGTCGTAGGGTGGTATGAGAGAAGGTAACACAATATCAAGATGTTTTTTGAATGTGGGCACGGTAGGGGCTTTCACAACTTCCGCCGGTAACTTATTCCACAATTTGTACACACTGAAAGTAAATGACTCTTGCCGTAAAGATGTCCGACAATGTTGTTTCTCAACCTTAGCCCTGTGGTTTCTAGTCCTAATATCATCAGTGACAAGTGGGTTATTAGAGTTAATAGTCTTATATGCAAAGATGAAATCTCCGTGGGAATGTTGATAAGCCAGTGTGGGAAGTCTGGAGTCGTCGTAAACGTTCACTGTTCGGTAGATTGGATAAACCAACGACTCTTTGTTGCTTGTCTCTGGAGTCTTTCCACTGGTCCTTGTCGCGTTCAAGTCTGATACGTTTAATGTGGTAACAAAGTGGAAGAGAATGTAAATTCAGTAGAACTACTAAATCTAAAAAAAAAATGTTAACGTTTTATATAGAAACATACACTTTTTTCAAGTCAAATATAAACCAAAACAATTTTTTTTCTTTATTAGGCACTCTGTATCAATGATCGGCAGAATTTTCTCTTCGAAATAAAATCGGATCGGTAAAAAGTGGTATCAGCCCAGCCTTACCAACCAACCAATCTTAGGCAATTTAGTATCCGTTATAGGCCACGCTATGCTCGCTCCGCTCCGCCAATAATAATAATAATAAAATAGAGGACGAGCCCATACTATATACGAGAATAACATGGTTGCTTATTCTGTGGTCTGGTACTTGCTTGTTGGAAGGCGTCCAATGCTTTGTCCAGTTACCCTTAAGATGGATAGGTTATTCTGACAGTGGTTATTTCGCAGAATTAGTTCATTATACTTAGGTGACGTGCTCAGATTTTTCCTTAACTCACCACAATGGCTTTGATATCTTCTAGCCTTTTATGATGTAGATGGTATATAGCTAGGTCATCTTCGCTGATAACGTTTTCTTGCTGATCTAGTCACAAAATTTTTTTGTAAATGGGATTTAAATAGGGATTGACCGGATACCATTTTACCGGATCCGTTACGAATAATTTTATGCTACTGCTGGATCGGTTCTGGATCTGGGCTGGTACCGGATAACGGGTAATACACAGTTACAGACACACACACACAAATGAAATAAAGCTGTTTATTTTTTTCCCTTATAGGTTGCAGTTGGTGGTAATTTTCGTTGTTTTACATTCTAACATTAAACAATTTAGAAGTCTTACGCTATTAAGAGTACCATTACCAGCCAGTGTCTGCAAAAATGGGATTGAAGCAACTTAAGCATGTGAAGAATGGTCATACAATAAACTAAGCCATGTCAATTTGGCTAATCTAATGGCTAATTGGCAATGGTAAATTTGAAAATTATAAATGTGAAAATTTATAGAAATAAAATTCCTCTAGAAAAAGGTACAGATGAAGATAAGACGGTGTAACCTTATGCACGTTCAGTCGTGTGAAAGTTGTGATATCAACCCAAAACCAAAACTGGTGTAAAAACCCGCCAATTTTCCAAAAACGATCGGCCTTTGAAGGTAGTGATATCATTCCACCAGGGAAAGGCTGCCATGGTTAATCCTATTAGCCAAGTTAATAGCACCAAATAATACTATGGACGTTACATGAAAACTTGAAGATTGCCCCCCCCCCCCCTCCCGGTAGATGGCTCCTACTGCCTTCAGCGAGCTTATTTCTTCCCGCTTCACAGTTAATGTTAAAGCACACTTGAGTTAGCTACTCTTGTGTACGCTCACTACGCATAATCCTATGTTACTATGCTGAAATGCTGGAAAGGTCTTCCTAAGCCGTACGAATAATCACTAGTGTCCTTAATTCATTTTTCAGAACAGTTAGTTCGCAACCAGCTGCTAGGATTAGTGAGTGTGGATTTGACAACGTTGGCCCTGGGGATGGACCAAGTAACTGGCTGGTATCATATTGTTAGTTACGACAAGCAGTGCCGTGGACAACTTAAGGTAAGTTTTGCATATTAGAAACATTGTACTGCAATGTTAACTTAATATTCTCTGCTGCTTCCTCAAATGTCTGGTAACAACCAGTCCACACAAGTGCTAGAAATGAGGTCAGGAGTTGACAGTTCTTTAACAGATGGTTGTTTTGTTTTTAGACTAACAGTAAAAGCAAACTAACGCGAAACATTCATGGCAATCTCCTTAATTATGTACATAAGGTGTGATAATTGAGAAGTAGTTTGTGGTGTTTTTTCTTAAGCTTGTTTAAAATAAAATTTGGTTCCTATAACAATCATGTAACGTTCTATGCTGGTTCTATGTATGCAGTTAGTTTTTAATTATTGTTGCTTCAGATCTCTGTTAGGCCATTAGAAGACTTGAGCCAGTTTAGACAATCGCGGATATTTCCAGTTGACAAAATGGTAAGTTTACAGTCTTTCTTAAACTTAAGTTGCAACATTTTGCGAGAGATTATTAATCCCAGGAACACTTTCTGCTTAGATGCCTACACAAAAAGGGGATGATAATTTGGACACTGATGGTGTGTCTCGCTCACTGCTAATCAACCATCTTAAGTAAGCACTACTTATAAAACGTTCAAACTACTTATAAAATGTTGGAATTATTTTGCCACTTTGAACTTATTTATAATTGTAGACACAGCCTGGAACAGCTGGAAACCTTCAGGACTAGAATGTTGGCAGAGAGGGCTGCTCATTCCAAATATCGAGCAACTGATGAATTAGAAGACATTCGATTGTTTAGCCGATCTTTATCCTCAAGTCCTGTTGATCTGCAGAATTTTGACAAGAATGGGCAAGACTATTCAAATAATCATGTTAGTGCTACCAGACTTGGGCTAACGAGTCACTCACAAAGCATGCCTGAACTCCACAATCGCAACGATTTGTCGTCACGCTTCAGTCAGTCTCCTTTAACTTCGATGTGGGGTACAGTCCCCAATATTACCTGTTGTTCAACACGGCACAAAACTCGTAGGGGTTCAGTGTCTTCTGTCGAGACTTGCAACGACACATCTTGGGGTAATCATTCTTGTTATAAACATTCACTTGCTGATGCTTCTAGGGAAAAGGTTTATTCCCAACTGGAGAACGTAATTGAATCTAATAGCCAACAAATTTTAAGCAAAGATAGTGCAACTGCCCAAGGTATATCTGATGCATCACATGGACTCTTCAGTGGTTATTCAGGATATCAACCAACAAGTGAACGTTCTATCAACCGGACTACAGATATGTTACCAAGTTTTCATAACTTTGTCTTTAGCAATGACGATAGTAGTTGGGAAGAAGTCATGCCAAATGTAATAAATAGTCGCTCTCTGTTGAGTTCTGTGATGGAACCTCTAAGTACAAATCTACAAATTGAAGATAACGGTGTTTACGCACGTTTGGCCAGTGATCAAGAGTTGCATTGTGACGACGCTGCAGAAATGCAGAAGAACTGTAGTTTTGCTGTGTGTGTTTCGGAAGCAGACGGAGGTTTAGTGAACAGCTTCGCAACGACTGCACTAGATGGCTCTTCGCAAAAGCAGCGTGAAAATCCCACTTCGAAGCGAGTGAGATTTTGTATAAGTGAAACTGTAGCACAAGAAAATAATGCACGCACTGAACAACTAAGCATTTCTAACGATTCCATTCAGTTTGGAAATTCGTCAAGTGGTAGTGTCATTCAAAGGGAGGATGAGGAATTCACCAACAATGCAGTACGTCTTTCTAGCAGGTGAGTAAACTTTTGGATCTTTGAATGTTGGATTTAAAACACTTTCCATAAACATGTATGTAATCAATGGTTTGCACCTTTCCTTCTCAACGTTACAGAAACAAATTTAGGCGTGCGTAATGATTACCTGTCATTATTGTTACGTGTGCCTCTAATTGATTGCCAGTAATAATAATTACTGTTAATTAGTCATATGCACATTCATAATTTTCATCGTCAATTTAGTTTTCTCTCTAGCCATTTAGTCTGTAAGGCCATTAAAAAAAAAAAGTTGGTTCTCAGGCCCTCCCTCACCGATTTTTTGATGGGAAATAAAAAGAAACGACGCGGCAAAAATAGCAGTTACAGATCAGAAACGGTCCTTATTGAGAAATGAAAATATAAAATTACCATTCTTGTTGTTTAATAATTGTATGGACACGTGGTGAGCAGAATTATGAACCAGTGTTCTTTATTTTAACCAAAATAAATAATAATTCCTCAAAATCTTCGGAAAAAAAAAATTCCGCCCGCCCGGATTTCATGAGAAAAGTGCCCGAGAACCAACTTTCATTTTTTAAGTGGCCTAATAATCGATTTTTGAAATATTTCAAAAATTATTAAGTAAATTGTTTAAGATTCTGTTATGCGACATTTTATTCTGCTGCCATGTCATGACCATGCTACTAAATTTCTGTCGACAACCTGTAAAGAAAAATGTGCAGTTTATGTGTAGATTTTTTTGTGGTAATTTGGCACACTTTTGAAGTTAACATCTGCAAACCTTTTGAAGTTTCTAGTAAATGCACCAAATCTACAGATTCCACTTTTTGATAGTACGCTCAAATTCAAAATCAAATTGCATCTGTTTAATTGCTGTTGTGCTTTACCTATCATATAGTTAAAACGTAAAGCACAACAGCACTTAAATAAAACAGATGCAATTTTCTGAATTGTACATTTGATTGTTTCAATTAAAAATCATCCAAATTTTAACAAGCAAAGTGAAACTTCAATCATAACCCCCTTTTTTACGACACACTTGACATTTTTGTTAGTAATTTTGATTTTACCCCTGCTTCAAATTGTTTTAACATCCTAAAATACTTCTGTAGTCTATGTGGTAAAATTGCTATAAATTCCGTCCTAAATTTCATTTAGATTAGCTATTCACCCACTGGTTCAAACACAAGTCCCAATCGTGTTCTGAATCACTCCTAATAAAGGATCACTCCTAAAAAGATTCACTGATGTTTTCGTGATCTCACTTTCACCCGTAACTGCTGCCAACAGTACTATTGACACTCACCTAAGTTCCATCCCCAACAGATTCTTCCCTGTTGAAGGGTGCCAATTTGGAAAGCGGTTTCCCCCCAAATGAACTGCTTGGATTTATTGCAAGCATGTTTATGCAATACAATAACGGCGGCTCATACTACCTCTTACCAGACTCTCACTCGCACTTGTCTCGGAATGACTGCGCATGCGCCAACCAGAGACGAGCATTAGTTACTAGTTAGCAATACTCGTAGCCTCAGTACAAATGAATGAATCGAGGTGCGGTACGTTTCTTGGTCTGAAATTATTTTCAAAGAATCGTGCTGAAGGGAATTTCTTTCTAATAGACTACGGTGAAATACAGTCTTAATTTTTTTTTTTTTTGGGGATCTTTACAGTGAGGCCACTATACCAGTCACCAAGCCACTCACAAGATCTTCAAGATTAGCAGCTTCAATCTATCCCCCTGAAAAGGAATAATCTGCCATGCTAATCTGTGGCAAGTCTGGTGATTTGTGTATTGCACGGTGGTGGTGTAGGCGGTCCAATCGCCCTGCACCAGTTCTTGGTCAAAAAACAGGCTGAGACGCAGCGCGAGCTTTGAGAACTGACCCTGAGCAAAGCGTGCAAGTACAGACAGTGGTTGGTATTGTCAGTGTTCTTGGGGCATGATTTTGTCATCGAACTAGATAAGCCATTGTGTGTACGGTGAGAACAGACAAAATGGAGTCAAACAACAAACACGTCTTGCACTCATGGATAAATTTAATCATTTTAACTTGTGTTATGGATAAACTGTACCATTTGGAACGTAATCTACTGTTTCCATGCTGGATCATGGCTGCATCGCAGTAGCGAGCCAAAACACGACACCAGGATTCTGTAGGCAAGGCGTTAATGTTAATAACATTTTACAATTAAAGACCGCTACTGTTTTCTACAAATGATGTGATTTAAAAGGTGTAAAAATAACAGCATTTTAAAACAACTCAACACAATTTCATTGTTGTAGTTGGAGATAAGTTACAACGTTTCCCTTCAGATTTTTTGATTAATATTCAATAGCTTGCGTATGTGGTATATTAAATTGAATCCTTGTTGCATATGTCTGTTCAATATTATTGTTTTATTTCGTATTCAGGTGTCCCAATACCTGGTAAGTCTGCAAGCTGACATTTACAGGGTGTAATAAGAAAATAAATACTATGTATCCAATAAATCAAAGCATTACACCAATGGAAAGAATGATATTTAAACAGAATGTGTAAGTGTGCCCTAATGGCACGACTTTTTTTTTTTTTTTGGCAGAGTTTTTGGCAGAGAGGACCATTAACGGGAGCAACTACATGCTAGAAAACTATGCGATACCTCAATATGAGGAGTTTTAACCACACATCTTCCACCACCTCATTGGAGCTTTGTAGTGTGGGAGAAACTCGACCATGAATTCTCAGGGCGTTGGTAGGTAGAGACGGCCTGACGTAAGGCCTGCCTCTCGACTTCTTTTTGTGGGGGTTTGTGAAAGACACTGTGTATAAGACGAAGGTACCCAACATCGAAACACTGCGTCAACTGATAATCACCGATATTGCTTTGGCAACGCCTGATATGCTACGAAATACATGGACTATACCGATTAGACGTTTTTAGAGCCACACGTGGTGACCATATAGAGAGATGGTGAACAGAAAAAAAACTTTAAATATCATTCTTTCAATTGGTGTAATGCTTTGACTCATTATATAAATAGTTTTTTCCCCTGTCTTGTATACCCTCTCAATACTTGAACTCGTCAATTTGGTCATCAACATCGCTCGTGAAGCTGGACCAATTCAGCTTCACGAGCACTGTCAAGACAGACAGACCAAACGACTGCACACGCACTTGCAATGATAGAAGTGCAAACTCTATTCGGAACCCTAATTGCCGAAGCGTTGGTCACCAACCACATGGGACTGCATTTAAAAATGCTATTCAGCGTCCTTTCCCAGACTATTCTGGAAGAGAGAGGCATCCACCTGATCAGCATTTGCCAATCACCCGAACCAATTATCGTGAAATTGATTCTAGTGATTCCAAAAGCGAGGACTAATCAAGTGAGCCCACTCCACCGGAAGTGATCGAAGGTTTTGTTGATCAACAACAACTTGTTTTGGATAACACCATTCTCGGCCCACAAACGGAGCAGTTTACAAAATTCTCAACATAACAGAGTTGCAAACAGCTGCATTACCCAAAACTGAACAGGACGAGAATAAATTGTTTTTTGTTGAAAAGGACCTTCTGTATAGAAAACCTTTTCGTGCTGTAGGACAACCACTAATTGAGAAGCAACTAGTCTTACCTAAAGAGTGCAGGGATTTTATTCGTAAATGCATGGGCAGGCCACTTGGAAAGGTCAAAAACAAAATACAGAATTCTCCTGATATCGAAACTTGTGCTAAAAACTTGTATCAAAAAAACTGGAAAGACTGGCCAGAAGTTTGTTGACCTAATCAAACCAGGCTTTTAATATATTTTGTCTTTAATGGATGTTACAACCAAGTCTCCTAAAGCAGAGCAGGTGACAGCCAAAGTGTTATTGACGCCTTGTTCTAAAGCTTTTCTAGTTTAGGCTTCCCTGCAGAATGATTTAGAACTCACAACTCTGTTTTTGGAGAAATGCGGCATTAACTCCAGTGTGAATGCCCCACAGACTGGGAAAGGTGTCTGCCCATGTCATGTTTGCACTACGTAATGCTCCCCGAGAGCACAGGTTTTATCCCTGCCGAACTTCTGTACGGTAGAAACCTAATGAGCCCACTTGTCTTGGTCAAGAACCAGTAGTTCGAACTTGACGTTCGCCGTACTATATTGCTATATTGGAATATATTTTGGATCTATTTCAACGACTTTAGTATTCTCGAGAACTTGCTATTGAAAAAATTGTATTATGACTGAACGAAAGTTCAAGGAAGGTAAGGTAACAAGGTACTTGTTCTTAAAACTTCCCGTACCCGGGATATTTTTTGGGATGGCCCTTGTGAAGTTTTAAAACGAATTTCTGACACTAACTATTTGGTTAAGAAATCCTATGGCAGCAACAAGGAAGGGTTTATATCATATAAACCTCCTTAAACCTTCCAGTGATGGAAAAAAAATTACTACACAAGAATTTTAGTTGGACTGGTCGGCCTGGAGACAGCCATCTTTCCGGCAAAGTCCCTTTTCAAAAAAGTGGATGGCTTAACTTCAGAGCAAAGGCATGATTTGCTACTAGTGCTGGGCGGTATCGGTATTTTTTGAATACCGAAACCGTAATCGGTATTTGTATAATACCGAAATACCGTACATTTTTAGTGTCTAGCTGATTTTTTAGTAACTTCGCCAATTTCTGGCCGATTTGGACATTCCAATATACCATTCGAATCGTTTTTTCACCAGCTTTCCAAAAGAGCTAAATTCAAAAGCCAGTGACCATTTTGCAAAATATTTACTCAGTCAGTTGCAAAGTTGACTCATCATTCAGGTAGAGTGAACAGTTAGTCTGTACAAAACAAACGTCTATCCAAATCCGATCTATCCGGATCTGATTCAGCCAATCTTATAAATTATCCGAATTTGGAAAAAGTAGATTCAGTCGATTCCTAGATTTTATGCTTCGTTTAAAGAGGTGTTTATTCCGAGCAACGATTAAACTGTAACCCGATCCCCAAGTGGTTACAGTGATCCAAGTGGTGGAGTAGCAGCAGAGTTGCACTGATGTTAAAATCAGACATCGGAAAACAGCCTGGTATGCCCTGTATCATTTAGTAGCAGTTTGGTACGAGGGTATGCTTCAACTACCCAGGTAGGCGGATACCAGAATACCGAAAATTTCCGATACCGCCCAGCACCATTTGCTACAAGTATTTGATCAAGTTGAGGGAGTGTTTTCAACTCTTCCCGGCCTGCCACAGAGCTAGTTTCCCTATGAAGGAATTAAGTTTGGGAAGAGTGTGATGAGAGGACTGGCGAAATGAGCGCGCTGTCGCAAGGTTGAAAGCGGCAATCAGAAAAACAAAAAGACTGGGCTGGGACTAGACGCGATTTGGAGAGGTGGATACCGAAACCTAAGCGGGAGAGAAGGGACATAGTGAAGTTCCAAGTTGAGAAGCAGCATGGTACAATCTTGATTCTGAAGACCAGTCGTCTAAATATGACTGGCAAATTGAAATGAATGAAAGTTCTTTATCTTCTGATTGACAGGTGTCAAGTTGAAGACGAGTCTGTCTCCCCAACGTCTTCCTTTTGAGAGGGAGGTGGTGTAACGAGTGCAGGTTTACTGGTGAAGGTTGGGCAAAAGCCGTGACTGAACATTATCTGTTGCTAAGATAACAGGGTGAAATGAAAGAAGCTTGGTGGGGGGGGAGGGGGGGTAGCACTCCGTCCAAAAGGACTGGCTGTCGGAGAGTGGCCGCGGAGGGAGGCCGTCCGTCCCTATTGCCTGCTGAAAGGGCTATTTCTAAGATCTTTCAAAAGACCCGCTCGCTCGTGGGTCGGTTGTCTAGTAGAATCGATGAGGTTCATGGCAGAATCGAGTTGAAAAGAGCTTTGGCGAAACAGGCCTTCTTGAACCCTTGGTTTATACCCTGAAGCTGTTAACTATAAACGACAGCCTTTCGCATAAAGCATTAGCGGCGGTCAGCTTAAGATGTGGCTCGTAGTCCTAGTCGTAGAACCGTGGAGGAAACAAACTTTCTTGGAGATTAGCAAGGCAGTACCTAAAGTCCAGCTTAGCTTCAGTGGTTAGAAACTCCGATCGTGGGTTGGCTGCACTGTCACCGAAGGCTTGAAGGGCCTTTGTCGAGTTTGAGAGTGTCTCCTTTCCCGACGAGGAGACCTCCAATTATGCAGAACGGTCGTAAGAAGTGTGGTGAATTGGCTCAACATGGAACGTCGTTGAATATTCTGGTCATGAAGGCCGAAGCCAAAGACGGTGGAAAGCCCCCTGGTTTCTTGATGGGTTCTCATTCTGGAGAGGATGGTACGAAGTAGTCACACAATGGAATCCCAGAAGGGTTTTCTTCATTCAGGGGCATCCTCTTGAGCGAAAGGACTGAAGCTGAACTGTCGCCAAGAGGTGGGACGGGCAAGAAGCTTGAGACCTTGAAGATGGAGTTTCCAAAACGAGCACTGTCGTCATACTGGAAGGGACGATGGCTCTATCCATGAGCAGGTGGACTTGATCCCTAGAAAAGGGCTCGCTGGACGGAGTAGGAGGCTGAGCGAAAGACGCCCCCTGCGATCGACAGTAGCTTGAGTGAGTTCTGTCGTTTCTTCGAGACTTGACTCTACGAAGCTCCATCTGGAGGGCTTGGAATTCTGGAGTGACGGAGTGACGGAAAGCCAGCAGGTGACAGGCCACTGAAAAGTCCGATAACCCTGGAAGCGTAGACGAAAAGCCGACAACAGATTGGTCGGCTGGGAGCCCCTTGAGAAGGATTATCCTTGAAGAACCTTTGGTCCTAGTCGTCAGTGAAGATCACGATTGTTGAAAGGCTAAAAGTATAGTGCATAATTAAAAAAAAAAAAATATTGAGTTAATATTGAGGTACTTTCTTTGAATCCTTATCGGTTCCTGGGCGGTTGTCCTAGTACAAAGTGGTCAAAGTAGAACATCCAAACGAATTTTCTGTTTAGGACCAACATTTATTACATTTTCTGTATGTATAAACAAATTGGGTAAACATTTATAGACATCAACAGTACTAAAATTTGTTGCAATTTACAAGCAACGACATGATTGAGGTCTGGAGAATAACAAGGGAAACGTTCTAGCAAATCAACAATCAGTTTGGTAATTTTTTTTTTAGTATAACTGCGGGAATTAACTATATACATGACTGGCCAACAACATGGTCTTTTCTTTTTTTTTTTTTTTTTATTAATTACAGCAACATGCTTTCTGTCTAAAAGCATTACCGTGATAATTTTACCCTACGGTAATTTTTTTTTTTATCGACAAGAGTGGTCTTCACATCATTTTTAATTACACCATAAGTAAGAGACATACTCCACCCAGCACCCATTTAGCAGCCTTCTCCTTGGTACGTAAGTTGAAAGTCCACACAAAAGTGGGACCTCGTGCTCGAGTCTTGTAAACGGGACAGTCGTACATGTTTCTCAAATCTAACTTGTCTACATGAATAGCTTTGACAAAGGTAACGGGTACCATTGGAAACAATTCTTTTAAATTAGATTCGGCAATGGTGCCCAATGCTATATCCCAGCGTGCCCCTTCCATGAACAGTCCGTGGATGTACGACCCTTCGCGAGGAGGCGCTGTCACTTCTTCACGAAACTTTTTTGTCACTTCAACGGTTAAACACATTTTATCTAGTGGCATCTCATTCTTTCGGGCCGTCGTCTGCATGATAGCCGTCAAGAACGACTGAGGATTGAAGAATCCCGCCAACCAAATCGATGGAGGAAGCTGCAAAATAAAGCAATTTAATCATTGTTGTTCTGTGTTATCTATCTGTGTTGTTCTGTTATCTAAACCAATTTCTAACCACACAAACTTTCGGTAACGTGAGCGGATAAAATCATGAACTAGATTAGGCCTATGCGATCGATCACCGACTTCGCATTTATTGACAAATTTAGTTTATTAGATCGTCCTGCTTCTAAAATCAACATAATTCAAAGTTAAAACTAATTTCTAACCGTCACGATCAGGGAAGCACATGCATCGACATTGTTTTCTGTTCTTCCTGCTTTCCTGGAGCGAGTCATCCATTCCAGTGTGGATTACTCTCTCCTGGAAGGCAGGAAACAATGTCAATTTTAACAAGAGAAGAGATGGCAGCCCTAAAACACACCAGAGCCTTACTCAAGTCAAGCACCACCAGATACCATCACGATCAACGTAATGCAAAAATACGACCAAACACTTATGAACATTCAGCCACCTTCCTACCGTAACGTCATGTACGTAGCAGGCCTAATACTGATTAGTGGCAGAGAGCAACCGTGTCCAACATTTTATTAACAGTGAGGCTTATTGTTTGTTGAAAATTCACTTCACTGTAAAACAACAGAGTGAACATTCATTTTAGTAACAAACTCTTGCTTGCAAGAAGGTTCACTACTTTTCGATGGTTCCCCACCCCCTCCCCTGCTGCCTTGTCATTAATAAAGCTTCAAAATGGTGAATTAAGACACCCCCTCTTCAATAGCCAACTATTCGCCGGAACACATGATCTTTAACCCCTTGACCCCCGTGGATGCACTAGGCAGACAGAGGTGTTGCTACTCCTTTGGAGAATGGTCAGGAGAATTGAAAGTGATAACTTTTCACTACTAGCTCAATGCACTATGCTGCACAGGCCATTAAGTAGGCAAATACAGAACTTACCTGAAAATCTCCCGTCCAAATTTCAAGTTCCTTGATACGTAGAAGCAAATCTGCATACCAGCTGCCTAAACCCATCATTGATGGATAGGCTTTTTTCACCCAACTGTCAGCAATCGTCTCCATGAATAAGGCATTGCTCAGCTTCTCCATTTCTGTGGTGATGCTTAACTCACCCTGAACATACATTTAAAACACTTGAAAATCTATACAAATTAGGCAACTAAGACTCCTTTCTTCGACATTTTTACATACTTTCAATCCAAGATCCAGCTCCTTTAAAGAGCGGCGTATTTCTCTGGTCAAAGTATTCATACGTTCGCATTCCTGCAAAGCCACTACAATGTAAGGCGATCGGTCTTCTGTTTTGCCCATTAATTCAACCATGTTAAATTCTTCAGGCAGTTTTTCCATTATTTCGTCTAACGTTTGTTTTATCTGCGGAAAAATACAATACATACTTATGAATTTGAAAGCCTTCTCACTGTAGAAACAAAGCCTGTTGAAGAGCATGAAAAAAAAAATAATCATAGATTCCCTCCCCATTGGGCTGAATACGCGAATGCAGGGCTCGAAATGAGCGGTATCGCATCGCAGTTTGCACCACAATTTTTGACATTAGCGACACAAAATTGAAATTTGCGTAGCAGTTTAGCGACGCAATATCATGGCGAAAGAACTTTATAACTACGTTAAAAAATCCTTTTGCAGTAGGCCTAGCCCATTTACAATAGAACATTCATTGTGTTCCGTAAAATTCTTAATTCCAATCCCTACAGAAGTTACGTTATTTTTATACCACGTGCAAAGAATGAAATTGAACGATACACAATCATAACAAACAGCATCAGAATATTTAGGTATTAAAAAAAATGATGGGATTTATACGTCACACAATCACCTTCTCTTGTTCTAGCTGAACCATCAGTTAAAACGGAAACGCCCTTTTGCCTGCCAAGAAGCAAATAATTATGCTTCCTGAAAACTGCTAACCATTATTTTGCGATTGCTACGCAAATTTTTATTTTGCATCGCTATTGTGCTACACACTTTTTTCTGGACATTTCGAGCCCTGGAATGGTGTTCATGTAGAATATAAGTGACATGACTTGGATCGGTGCACACAGCAACACTAACGGCCAAATAATTTGTACCGTCTATCAGTTAGGCAAGTCATTATTCCTAACCAATGTACGTTGGTTATGTATCCAATATCCGTTGGATACAAAATAAGGCGCAGCTGCGGTGAACAATGATACAAATTCCTCTTTAATCGCCCGAGTACATTTTTTAGGAAATGACTTCCACCTCCATATCATCACGTTCAAATTGTACATTTGTGTATAATTATTTCTTATTGTCCAGTACCCGAACAATTAGAACATACCTTTTCTTCTCTTGACATGGTTGCTCCACCACCACCTTCAGTATCTCTTGGCTGCATCTCAAAGACAGTTCGAAACATCCTGTCTGATACAACAGTTAGGAAGCCGATCTCAGCATTTGGGTGCAAGCCATATAGTGATGGCGTTTCTGGGGGCAGTGACTCGTCAATGTATTGATGGTAGGCCTTATAGTCCATACTAGGAGGGCTTAGAAAGCCTGGTGCTAGCCACAGCTCCCCTTCCAACTATAAAAAAAAATAATAATAATTTAAGATTAACAGCATGTCACCAAATGTTTTCTGTTCGCTACGGAGCATTAATTAAAAGTCCATGAATAGTGAGTAGGAACAAAACCTGCATAAATTCCAACTTTTCACAGAATAACACACCTGCTCCGGCTTCACATATTCTTCAAAGTAAACCCGGCACAACCGCCGATCCCAGTCGTCTGTGATGTGGCCTCCGTACATGATTTCCCCAAACAGGAATCTCAAATCCACCCAAGGTACTTTGGGGTTGGCTTCCAAGTAGTTGAAAAGTACGTTTGCACAAATGGTAAGATCACCTAAAATAAAAGAAACTAGTATTAGTTCTTACTATTAGTACTAGTATTTATTAATTTGTTGCAAAAACTCGGCCCACACATTTTTTTTGCACCACAGCACCTTTGCTCAAGTGCAAAAAAGTGCCGAGTTAAAGCTACGAAACCTACAATGAAGAGTAAATAAATGACTAAGAAAAAAAACACACCTACAAGTGATCACCGCAGAATTTCTACTCCTTGCATAACGAAAGTCTGGTCAGAGCATGCACCACCAGAAGAAGCAAGTCGTGAGAAGCAAAAACCCAAACTGGACGTTATTAACATTGTTGTATGCAACTGGAAGTTCATGGAGGCCTTTTTATAGTTCATCCATAAGCTGCCTGTGTACGAGTTTATGCAGTGCCTGTGCATGTCGGTATTATCTGAGATAATGTGCCCAAAGTAGTGATAGCTGAGCACAAGTTTTGCTGGTTTACGACTTAAAAAATCCTTCAGGGGGATAAAAAATTCCATTTCTGGCCTTTGGGTTTTAAGAAGATAATCACTTTTATCAGGGTTGAACAAAAGATCAAACTGCTGGGCAATATTTTCACAAATCATCAGCAAAACATATGTCGATGCACATGCTACCAACACCTTCGTTGACAAGTGCCTGGCTCAGAGACTCCGTATAGACACCAAACAGGGCAGGGGATAAACACTCCACCCTGTCTCACACCATTCCTGGTCCGAAAATATCTTGAGGTGGACCCACTCCATCATCTCCTGAGTTGAATACCAGTTCATAGTCTTGATTGCCTACATTGGGACACTCCTGTAGCGAACATATATATCACTATCCTGAGTATGGTAATGTCTTTACAGTCTCTTTAAGCACACGAGCAGCTTGCTCAGTACTGTGTTAAAACCAACATTAAAACCAAACTGATGACTGATATACTTCGATAGTACAAATCTTGGGCGCTATAAAGGAGTTTCACTTGCCCAGAGTCCTGTAGGCAACAACTGGCTGCCACCAGAACCTGCTCTGATTAACTAATGTTAAGTCCAGAATAAACACTCTCATAGTATAAGTATAAATATGAATCCAAACACGGCGAAAATCCATAAGGACAAAAAAAAAACCGTGGAAGCCACAAATTATCCCGTGGTTTTGCATAGGGACAGGCGACGTTTAAAAACACCGAGGGAGGGCGCACATCTGACGTCATCAGGGAGAGCATTCCACGCCCTGACCACCCTGACACCAAAGCAAAACCTCCGAACATCCACCCGACATCGGCGAAGAAACAAAGTACGAGGTCCAGCAAACCTATCCACCCGAAGAGTCAATAGCTTCCTCCAATCGATGTCAACGAGCCCACTCAGGAGCTTGAAGACACAAATCAGATCAAGATTTTGCCTTCGTTCAGCAAGGGTTTCCAACCCAAGCGAGCCCAGCCGATCCTCGTATTCCAAATGCCGTACACTCCAAAACATCCTCGTGAATCTCCTTTGCACCGCCTCAATGGTCCTAATGTCACCCAACAGATACGGGGACCAGATAGGAGAACAATACTCCAACAGAGGTCTGACTAAGGCTTTATAAGCTGGCACCAACACCTTCGGCGACCGCGTAGAAAGTGTCCGCCGTAAAAGACCAAGGGCCCTGTTAGCCTTGGTCGCAACAGCAGCACACTGATTAGCCCGCTTAGCATTCGCAGAGACGACTACCCCCAAGTCCTTTTCAGACTCAACCTCATTAAGGGACACTCCACCAATTTTGTAAGGAAATGCCAGCTTTCCTGGCCGCCAGCCAATACGCAGGATGTGGCATTTCGCAATATTCAACGTCATCGTAGCATCTTTGGTCCACGCCACCATCCTGTCCAAATCCCTCTGAAGCTCCTCACAGTCCTCAATGCTACAAATCTTACGGCCCATCTTTCCGTCATCAGCAAAAGCCAAAACACGGGAAGTGATATCATCCCATGCATTGTCGGAGAACACAACAAACAGAAGGGGGCCAAGGACGCTGCCTTGGGGCACCCCACTTGTGACGGTCTTCCACGAAGAAGCTTGGCCGTTTACTACGACCCTCTGGCTGCGATCCTTCAGCCACGCCTCGACCCAATCAACAAGTGTAGCATTTACTCCAAGATCACGTAGCCTTCTCACTAAGCGCAGATGGGGGACCTTATCAAAAGCCTTGGAAAAATCCAAATAAATACAGTCAACGTGAGCGCCACTATCAACAGCCTCCATCCAATCATCCTGGGCCAAAAGCAAATTACTAAGGCACGAGTGGCCACGCACAAAGCCATGCTGCACGTCAGATGGAACCCCCCTCCTTCTCAATTCCTCTTCCAAATGTCCACGCAGAATACGCTCCAAAATCCTGCAGATCACACTTGTGAGGCTCACAGGTCGATAATTTGAAGGTTCCCTACGATTTCCTCCCTTATGAATGGCAGTAACATTGGCCATCCGCCAGTCCCGTGGAACAACCCCATTACGAAGTGTTAACGCAAAAAGGTGAGTAATCGGTTTAGCAATTTCATAGGCTGCTTCCCGAAGAATGCGAGGATGAATACCATCGGGCCCAGCAGCTTTACACACATCAACACTGAGCAGCATCTTCAACACACAGAGCTCGGAAACAAAATCACTTTCAAGAGTCCTCTTTTTATCCTGGTCTGCGTCAATCGAATGCCAAAAATCACTCGGGAAGAAAGCTTCAAGGTCATCCTCAGGAGTAAACACGGAGCAAAAATGTTCCTGAAGCACCTCAGCGGCTTCCGTGTCACCTTTCGTACGACTGCCCCTTGCAGTATCAAACTCCATAAAGGACTTAGTCTTATTCTTGACACGATTGACGTAGCTCCAATATGCTCGTGGGTTGCTCTTAAGTCTTCCAGCCAGGCCTGCTTCAAAACGACGTTTGGCTCTGCGCAGAGCTTTGCATGCCTTACGCCTAGCAGACCTAAACTTTTTGTAGTTCCTCCTAGTAGGGTAGCGCCTGTAAAGACCCCACATACGTCCTTTCACCTCAATCCTTTGAAGCACTTCCCCCGACAGCCAAGGTGGCTTACGCTTACCAGCCAAGATTTTAATCTTTGGGACACAGACGTCGACAAACTCCAAAAGAGTCTCTTCAAAGCTGGACCAATCGACCTCAACATTACCAGAAAATCTGGGAGACCAATCAAAATCAGCCAGCAGTCTTCTCAACTTATCAAAATCACCTCTGGAGTAATCCATCCTCGTAGCACTGCAGGAAGAGGGCGGATCGCAGTAGTAGAAAGTTTGTGGTATTTATTGCAGCATCACAGTCCAATGCTTACAACACAGCTCAAATATTGGTCATGAAGTGCTGACAGACTAGGTTATCTTGCTGTGATAATGTTGGTACATATGCAATACTTTAAAATAGGGTATCAGAGAATGGGTTATGTTCTCAACTATACGCCTATTCTGCAACAATGAACTATGCTTTAATCGTGCTTGGCCATGAATGCAGAAACTTCATAGCTTCCGGCTGTACCAGGCGGACAGTGATAGAACAAGTCGCTAACACACGCTCAAATTTTAAGTCCACAACAGCGGACCTGTAGGAAGTTGACGATTTCTGCTTCCTACACACGTCCGTGTTGATCTTAGCAACGAGAAATTTGTGCTAGCTTCTGATTGGTTAGCAGCAGCGTTAGCGCAATACTCCGACTGGTTTAGAAAAGGCCTGTAGGATCTGGTCCGGGTTTTTGGCTGTAGGCTCAACCATGCTAGTTCCAGGCTAATTTAAAAGTAAAATACGCTGACATTAATAATCTACGATTCAGGATTTCAAATTACCAACATGTTCCTGGCTTACATGGGTACAGTGTAAAAGCTCTCAATCTTCCATACTGCTAATCTTTATATAATTTATAGTCGTGGGGGTATGTGGATTAATCTGGTACAATGTGAGGAAAGAATAGTAAATGTCAAGGCAGGAAATCGTCTATCTTTCCGTGCGTCCGATCGACTTACTTTCAACTAATATGTATGTGGATAAGTACGGCTATGTACTGGTACATGCTCTGGGTACAAGTATAAAGATTGTATTACATTTTTAAGTTGTGTGTACATGTATTAATTTCTAAGGTTCTAAAATTATACGATTTTCAAGTTTCCGTTGTTATTGTTAAATTGAAAGTTTATTTTGTAAATAACTCGTATAAGTTATGTTTTATATTTGTTATTCACAAATATTTATGTGGCTTTTAGTTTACTAAGGGGGGGGGTGCAGTTTGGTGTATGTTATACCCATATTGGTAAGTAACTTAATCTGTTTATAACTTCACGCCACCTTATGTAATCCCTTAGTTGTCACATGACTGACCAATTGTTAATAAATACTGGAGCGCTTCCTTTGAGCAATGTCACTCCAACCATTTAATTAGCGTATTCGCTAGATGCGATCTAGTTTTAAGTTATGTAGCCTTAACATAACAATGAATCTCGATACCCACTTGTTTACATTGGCATATATTTGTAGAGTTTAGCAGATTACATTAGGTGTGACTAATATCAGTGTGCAAGTGCAGTGATTATTGATATTGATTGCTATACAAGTTGTGATATATGCTTCGTCGTCGCAATAAGAAGGATAACGATTGCCACGCTATAAGAATACATTTCGCAAGATACAGAATATAACTGGAAAATCGGCAATCGACGATACAGAATATTAGATAACAATTCTAAATAATATTTCGAATTTAGAAAGATGTTGGCTTAAATTCAACCCATTGACTCAATGGGTTGAATTTAAGCCAACAGCTTTCTAAATTCCAAATATTATTTTCCAGTTATATTCTGTATCTTGCGAAATGTATTCTTATAGCGCGGCAATCGTTATCCTTCTTATTGCGACGACGAAGCATATATCACAACTTGTATAGCAATCAATATCAATAATCACTGCACTTGCACACTGATATTAGTCGCACCTAATTTAATCTGCTAAACTCTACAAATATATGCCAATGTAAACAAGTGGGTATCGAGATTCATTGTTATGTTAAGGCTAGATAACTTAAAACTAGACCGCATCTAGCTAATACACTAATTAAATGGTTGGAGTGACATTGGTCAAAGGAAGCGCTCCAGTATTGATTGCAGTGTATGAATTATGTGGCACAGTAGAGCTTGTTACGTTTATTATTACTAGATTTACTATATCCATCCATATTTACACTAATTACAAGGAAGCCTACTGGGCTCACGGGTAGAGTATAATTAGCACGACTTGCCTTTCAGCAGAACAAACCCGATTACATAATTGCTTCTGGATGGTTACAAGCTACTGTATAAGGCAAACAACGAAGTAGTTTCAACCTTACAGTCAACCCCAATGATATCTACAAGTTACACTTGCATGGATTGATGAAGGGTAAGGAATCCAAACTTTAAATAAATATTGTCATTGCCCAAAAACTTCTAATTAGCCTTGCTGGTTAGGTGAGTGAAAAAAATGTGGGTGGCTCGTTCCATTTCAAAGGTCACTAAGTGTTGATGGAACTTACCCACATTGAAAGGGTAAGATCTATTCCATCCTTGGGGGCCAAATTTGCGTCGCTGTGATACCACAGCATGGAAGTAGCACAGACTGAAAAGAATACTCTTGAACTCAGCCTCTTTCGAGCACATCTCCAAAGTTTCCTACAAAAAAAAAAAAAGTACTTGAGGTAAAGTTTCTTTCCTTAGGACTAGGGATGTGCGAGTAGACAAATTTTAATTCGAGTCGAGCCGAGCCGAGTTTGCAACAGATGAATCGAGTATCGAGCCGAGTTCGAGTATTTTATAGGAATATTTTGTTTGCAAGTTTCCCTTTAATTTGTTAAGAAAATAGGAACAAAGATGGTGCTTAGTTGACTGTGTTGGTCATGGTTTTCCACTTTTAAGGATATAACTTGAAAATGGTTTCAGTTATTGACTTTTAATCTGCACCACTGGAAAGCTCTCGTCGAGACGATCGATTTGGTATATTGGAATGTCAAAAACGGCCAAAAATTGACGAAGTTATCGCATTTTCGCCAGATTCGAGTTTTTCGAGTACGGACGCGAGCAGCGAGCCGAGTTCGAGTACAAGTTTCATACTCGGCTCGGCTCGAATTTTTCGAGTATCGCACATCCTACTTAGGACAGTTTCAAGTACCATAGCTTGACAGTTCTTCGTTCCATACTCCTATGCTACGCAAATCAGTGATGCGAGGCTGTAGGTTGGAATTTTTTTTAATGTAAAATTCAGGTATCATGGAGCCTTTGTAACCTGAAACACTCACACTCTTATAGATGAACCAGTTCAATACGGAACTAGAAGTTTTCAAAGGTGAACCACGTCTTTGAACGGGAATGGCAAACCTAGGGATTCAAACCTAGGCATTCACGCGACAATAGACCCACTTGTTCTGGTGGGTATGAAAAATAGCCATTATTGAATAAACTTACAGCCTTGCATCTTTACATTTCAGATACGAATCTGTACGAAAGAGTTTCATACTGAAACCACACCTGGACGGGTTGTAGCTCTTTCCGTCAGTAGAATTCACAGAATATTACAATTTTTAACTACATTTTGACAAGATAGCACGACTAATGATTTTCCGTACAGCAGAAAAAATATTATTTAATTATGACGCCTGATTAGCTGACTGACCAAATAATGGGAGAAACCCCTCCCGTAAAATCGTCCCTGTAACTCGGTGTTTTTAGAAAAAAATTGTTTTTGTTCTGTTTTTAGCCAGCATAAACATGCAGAATAATCTGTCACTCCCCACAATGCTCTACCACTTGTGGTGGGGCCGCTCTCGATTAGACTTACGGTTCTGTGGCCCGATTTATTTTCCTTGGGTGGACCTGTCTGTTCCCTTCAGTTGGTGATATTCTTGCTGTGGTGTTTCGGACACTGGCTTTGGCGCCAGCAATAGAGTGCACCCGTTGGATGGCCTATGGCGCCGTGAGCAACTTAAGGTTAAAAAATTTGATACCCTACGGATTGTATAACGGATTGAATCCAGACATTTCTGCTACTCATTTCTGATGATCTGAGCTTCTGGTATCAAGACATCTAATATTTATGGATAATCAAACATTGGCCTCTATCATAGATGCTTTAAAGCTGGAAGTATTCAGTACTGAAAATGATTATGCCATGGAGATTTATATTTATTTCCTAACGTTGGTCTTTTAGCAAAAATTTGTTGAGATTCAAAATGTCTTTTTTTACATGGTGGAAAGGGCTGTTAAACGTCTGCCAAGAGTGATGACAACATTATTCATTAACGATGAGCCACAAAATAATTCTTAGCTGAAAATTAATTTAAACAATATTGAATAATGGACGATAGAATAAACTAATTGATTTTCGGTTAAATGTCCTACAGTAATTTCAGTCACACTTGAGAGACAAGTTTATAAACTTTCGACTTCCAGCGTATTAAGCATAGGAATCACAAAACAATACCCACCTCGAAGAATACTGAATCGTACACACTTCTGCTCTACCAGCATCAAATCAAGTTTTATGGAACCGGCTGAATTTGACCTGCTTTACGTAAGCAATGTTAACAAAAATGTACAGGCCATAGGTGCTGATAGGAGACAACTGCATCCGAAACAAGTATAGGTTTTACTTAACTTCCTTATAGGTTTATATTATCAACTAACCTGATCAAAGTTGTCGAATGCTTTATGCAGATTGGCTTTGATTCCAGTAGGGGGCTCATTGGTGATTTTGATGGAGTTTTCCAGAATACCTTGAGGCATAATATGCGCTGAAGGATCGCCAGCAGGCTCTGCGCTTAAATACAATCGGTATGCCGGGCTACTTCCCTCGCTGCATGCCTCTATTTTCTTTTCCAAATTGGGTAGCCATCTTGCTACAAGATGAACATTCTGTAAACATCAATTTCTTTATGTAAATTTCAGAGGCAACAGAGGATAAATACAAAAAAAAAACATTCAAGCATGAAAAGCAGGATGAAAGGAATCTAAAAATAAAACATAAAATCAATGAAACAAGAAAAATATGCAAGACGTAGTGCACATGGTTCCTTATTTTTTCCTAAGGTGTCATTAAATTTATGAATTTTTAGCAATGTGAAGATGTAAACTATCAGCTAGATTCTATCGATGATAGGTTTAATAAGACAGTGTGGTCATATTTATACCGATTGGTTTGCTATTATATTGGCACAAAAAAAGTATGTTGTTACAGTCCTTCTGGTTTTTACATTACAAAGCCTGTCAAGTGTGAATTGCAACAATGATAAAGATGAGATGCTTCACCCGCGAAGCACTCTGTTGAGGGGCCGGCTGCCGAGATGGTGTGGGCAGCCGATTGCCTCTTGCCCGGATTCGCTCAATAACTCACACTTACGCATTGTCTGCCTTTAACTGTCTCGGTTTAATCTCGACTTCAGCATTCATGATTACAACTCAGCTCCGGGGTTGGTTGTCTTGTCGTCTCTCTTCTCGTCTGCCGTATCTTCCAGACTCTGGCGGAGCCGCTCAACAACGCGTGCTGCCTCCATGACTGTCTCCTGAGAAGAGCGGGAATGAGCACTCGCGGGGCTCGGTATACAAGGTCATGGGGTCAGAGTGGGAAGGGCCACAGAGAGTGGAGAGATACCCATGACCTCCGGACAACATGGGATGAGGAAAATGACGAAATAGTACAGAGCTTCCTATCATTTTACAATTTTCAGTCATGACATCTGTTTGCTCAATAAAGACTAGGTTTGAACAATGTCTTCGAGGACTTCATGCAGAACACTCACATGCTTTACTTTGCAAATCTTTCAAAACAATCAAGTTTGTGTGAAAAGAGACACTTTCAACTTTTTCTACCCAATACAGTCGGTACGAACTCAGAAAATCTTTACCATTCGTTTGTCATGCGGGGAAAAAGTAATTTTTAAAATGACCTGAGAGGCATACAAATCTTCCGAAGACTGCAGTTTTTAAAGTTCCAAGGCCCATAAAGACAGGAGAAACTAACAGTCGACGCTTTGAGGTGTCATGCCTAAGCCAAATTACACATTTCTCCTTAAGGGGACCTTTTTTCCTAAGCCTGTCTTACTCTTTTCGTCAGCCAGAATTACACTGAACAACTGCCTCAAAATCACAACACAAAACTTTAAAATGTATCCAGCCTTCGGCTTTTTTGTTGCAAAATGTGATCGAGGGTTTGATTCAAAAATGAATGCTCTTCAACGGATACATGAGAGGATCAGATTCAAAATAGTGATTGGCTGGAGAAAGAAACATTCGATTGGGAGCGACTCAAATCAATCTGAAAGGATGTTTCTTTGGGGGAAATATGTACAGGAAGTCTGGGAAAATTACGTTATCAATCAAACTCGCCTGAGAGAGCTAGAACAGCTTTGTTGGAGGTGATATTTGTGTATTCATATAATTTATTATGTTTGTTGGTACGCTCCGACAGCCGGAAGAATTTGAATTTTGGGGAAAAGGGGTAGATTTACAATTGAGGGGGAAGTAGTTATGTACAGAGTGTGGGGGGGGGGGACGAGTACAGCAACTTGTCTGCGGAAGTCGTCGAAGAGCAAACATAACAGAAAATTCTTAAATACAAATCAATGTTCCATACATCAGGAAATTTACTAGGTATACAGGATAACATATTTCCAGGAGGTGGGACGACAATGCGCCTCCATGATGACGATGCCAGGATTAGTAGCTCCTACCGAACCCTCCGAACGGCCATTCCACGTTTGGAGTCGACTGGAAGGGCAAATGTTCAATCTCTCGGACCAGGCTCTGCTGCGAAACTGTCTGTAATCTCACCATGCACACCTTTGCGGTCGATTGCGAAGATTGAGCGGGGTTCAGGAAGTTGATCCTGTAACGTGCCGGCAAACGGCGAGTCCGCTGAGGCCTCACAGGAGCGGTGTCAACTTGTTGTGGCGTTACTGACGAAGCACCCTCTGGAGCTTGGTTTCTTGGGGAAAGCACAGAGTCAGGGTTTACTGTGATACTACGCTAGTTCGCGGTACTGTCGTCATTCGAATTCTCCTTGGGTTTTGCAGCACACGAGGGTCCTGGAGACGAGGTCTGCACAGTCGGTGGAAAAAACAGAGCACAACGCCGCATGTCACAAAAGGATTCATAAAGTTCAGAAGCCATTTCCGGACACCAATGGGAGTCTAGCGTAGTCAAGTGGTACACGTGAGCCTCGATTTCGTCACCTTTGCTAACATGTTTCAAGGTGTAGTAAAATTGAGACAGGCGATTAAGTACTCTGAAAGGTCCTGTGAACAACGGGGGAATCGGTTCTTCTCTGCTCACCACATGAAACTGAGCTTTCGAGGTATACAGCTTCACAAGTGAACCCAGCTCAAAGCTTCGCACACCTGGTACTTCAGGTCCTCTTTGCTGCGTGTACTTTACACCTCCTTGACACCTGTCTGCGGGATCGCCTGGAGAGATTCGAAGCTGGTTCTTGCTGAAAAAATTCCCAAGACAGAGGAAGTCCTCCACACGCCATGATTAGCGGGTAGGCCCTGTCCTCGAGAGTCCTCTTGAGCGCGTCCAAACTTTCTGGGGTTGGGCTGCCAGGGTCAGCGCCGAAGAGCGGGTCTTGCGTTGGCCAAATGAAATTTGGGATTTCCACAGGTTCCACGTCCAATGGAGTTTCTTCAATGGCGAGGAGTTCGCTAGGTGACGTCGGAGGTTCTTCTCGTCGGTCTCTCACTTCACCACCTTCCCAGCTGTCCTCCATCGTTACTGGGTGAAAGTATGGCTCCATGTCCGCGATGTGGATTACTCTTTCGTCCTTCTCATCATCAAGACTTCTGATTACATAGGTCTGCGGTCTGCATTGCTTCAGAATTCTGTACGGAGCAAGGTACACTGGTGCAAGTTTGCGAGTGATCCCTTTCGATGCTGCAGACTGGACATGTGACTTTATCTTCACGAGTTGCCCTGGTTCGAACTTGACGTCACGACGCTGCCGATTATAGTTTAGTTTGGAGGTTCTGGCCGCCTCGAGTGCGCCTGGCCAGATCACGTCGCTGAGTCGCCAGATATTCTTCCAAAGTCTGATTCTCTGGTCGTTGCGAAAGACATACGAGCTTGGTGACACTGTAGGGATCTTTGCCTTTCATGAGGTAGTATGGTGTCTCACCAGTGCTCGAATGCGGAGCGGTACGAATCGCAAACTCAAGTTTGGAAGAAGTGGTCCCCAAGAAGAGTGTTTTCCATCCACATAGGTACGGATGCAAGTCTTCAACGTACGGTTTTCTTTCTCCGTGGCGTTTGCCTGAGGGTGGTAGGTGGTAGTCTTCCTCAACTCGGTGCCTACCAGTTGCGACAGCTGTGTAAGCAGGTTCGAAGCGAAAGCTGGACCATTATCGGAGATGAGTACTGCTGGGGGTCCATTCTCCTGAATGACGTCTTGAATAAGTGGAACGCCGCAGACTTCGCTGTGCTGAAGCGCGTGGGGATAAACCAGACCCACTTGGCGAAGTAGTCCAAGACGGTAAGCACGTAACGGTTGCCTTGAGTAGTCGTTGGAAGGGGTCCCACGAAGTCAACGCCAAGGTGCGAGTAAGGAGCGTCAGCATGACTGGTACCATTGAACCTTTCTTCTGTTGTTGTGATGGCTTCGATACTTGACACTGGTGACACGATCGTACATATTTCTTCACATCGCCAAACATTTCTGGCCTGTAGCCGACTGCTCTCAAACGAAGTAAAGTCTTTTCCACTCCCAGATGTCCTGCAGTCGTGTTGTTGTGTTGGTCGAACAAGAATGACGCCATCTCTGCGGATCGAAGAATCTCGTGCGCGACTCCGGATTTCCTCTCTCAGGAGCAGCACGGTCAATGTAGTAAACGATGTCGTCAACTCGTCATACACTGTAAAGTCACGCTGGGTGTGTTGTATCCTTGCCTTCGAACACTGTCCTTCCATCGCTTGCGGCAATTCCAGAATTTTCCGCACTCTGCGAATTCCTTCGTTGTTCTTCTGAGCTGTCCTCAAAGCTGCAATGTCTGTGATGGGAAGACGAGGTTGTAGACGGATGGTGAGGCGGGGATAGGGGCTCTCGAGAGTGCATCTGCCACAACATTGGATGCTCCAGAACGATGCTTCACATCGTAGTCATACATTTGTAGTCGTAGCGACCAACGTGCTGTCCTGCCGGTGTTCTTATGGTTGCAAAGCACACATTGAGTGCTTCACAGTCCGTCAGAAGATCAAACTTAGTGCCTTCCAGGTAATGTCTCCATCTGTCGATTGCAGTGACGGCAGCGAGTGCTTCTTTCTCAAAGGTGGTGAATTTCTGTTCCCGATCACTTAGCGTCCTGCTGAAGAACTCGATGACTCTCAGTTGACCATCTTTTCGTTGCGACAGCATGGCTCCAATTCCCAAATCCGACGCGTCCGTCTCGACCATGAAGGGCAAGGATTAGTCTGGGATCTGAAGACAGTCAGAATCCAAGATCTTCTTCTTGACGTCGATGAAGGCTGCTTCACACTCTGATGACCAGTGAAGTCTTTGCGGATCAACTTTGTCAATGGCTTCACAATAAGGGCGTAGTTGCGCACCAACTTCCTAAAATAGTTCGTGAGGCCGAGAAAGCGTTGAAGAGTTTTCATGGTGGTGGGACGGGGATACTTCGAAAGTGCCGCAGTGTGTTCACCTTTTAAATGAATGCCATTCGCTCCAATTGTAAGTCCAAGAATGGTCATTTTGGGTAAGCAAAAGTTACACTTCGAGCGTTTGAGGGTGAGGTTGTGCTCGCGTAGCTTCGCAAAGATCTTGTTGAGAGCTTCCACGTGACCTTGCCACGTCTCCGTCGCCACAATGATGTCATCCACATAAATTAAGCACACAGTCCCGACGAGTTCGCCGAGGGCCAGAGTAATTGTCCTTTGAAACTCTGCAGTCGAGTTTTTTAACCCGAACGGAAGAACATGCCGCCTGAAGGAACCTTCGGAGCAGTTGAAAGTCGTGCAGTGCAGTCTTGCGAGTCCTTAGCGACAGGGATCTGATGAAAACCGCATTCACCGTCCAAGATCGAGATGTAGGCTTTGCAGGCTAGGAACTCTAATACTTCTTCCACGCGTGGAGGGGGGTAGCCATCGGTCTTGATTTGCTTGTTCAACCAGCGATAGTCGAGAATCGGCCGATAGGTGCCGATAGAATCGGCCGATAGGTCCTTCTTCTTCATAAAAAAGGAGGAGCCCCACTCGCTTACTGATGGTTCAATTTTGTCTTCAGCCAGGAGTTGGTGGATCATCTTCATTTCTTGTCGCATCTCTGGTGACTGACGCCGGTACTTGTCAATTCTTGGTTGCGGATCTTCACAAAACTCAATGCTGTGTTCACGCAAGGTCGTTCTTCCTGCCTTCCCGGGAAATCTGTCCGCATTCTTCTCCAAAAGTCGATCAAGTTCTAGGTACTGCTTTGGAGTCATGACATTAAACGAGGAATTGTGTGTAGCATTCGCAACTCTCCAGACAGGTTGCTTCGTTGCGACACCATGATCTTCAGTCCAGCCAGTCAGCGTAGAAGGCATGCCGCAGTTACCTCTTTCAAAGTAACCCTTCTTGTAGGCGACGTCAATCACGATATGGGCCTTGGACAGGAAGTCATTCCCAACGATGCAGTTGTCTGCCAGTTCCTCGAAAACCACGAATGAGAGCTTGGTGTTTCTCCCGTTGACCAAGACATTCATGTCCGCTTCTCCCAAAGGTTCTATTAGTGTGACTCCGTCAGCTAATTCAAACTGTAGGCCTTCGTACGGATGAACAGTAGCTATCGGTGCAATCGCTTCTAACCATTTCTTGCTAATCAAACTTAATTTCGAGCCGGTGTCCAGACATGCTGCGAAGACACAACCATTCACACAGAGGTCAATGTGCAACAGTCCTTGAGTCTTCTTGTTGACGAGACGAAGAGGAGGGTTGGCCGGTGGATTGGGACAGTACTTTGCGATGTGGCCAACTTGTTGACAGGCGTAGCAAGTTGCTGAATGCGTCCATTCACTTCGCTTGGGTCGTTGTTGACGAACATCTTGAGACTGAGGTGCACCGCTTGTAGTCTGTGGGGATGATGCTGCTGAAGAACTTTGCTGTGGCTGCCCGGGAGTTCGAGCTGGTTGAGGCACCGGTGAGCCGGAGGAGGGGTTCGACGGAAGAACTACTTCACCTGACCTAGCATCACCTGAACTAGCTGCAACAGAAGCATAAGATGGCAAAGACACGGCCTGACCATTCGCAGATGGTTGCACTGGAGTTCGTGCATTTCTCAAATGAACAGAGTTGTTTTGACCATTACTTGTTACCTGTTGTACACTATTATTACTATGCAACACATTCAAAACCTGAGATCCCACAACATTGCCTTGGTTCCCTCGTCCATTCGATGAGCCCTGTAAAGAGATTACATGCATAGGGGAAACACTAGCATTTTGCACACAATTGTCAACATTGTTTACACCTTGGATGTTGTGAGGACCTCGCTGTTGATGGTTGTCGCGGCAGTAGCCTTTACCTGCAAAATAGGACACAGAAGAGACAACATGCACTGTATCATTCGAACTTTGCATAAGTGACTGCGAATCATTCACAAGAGTTCTAACATTTGCACTGAGGGCAGTGTTCATGTCAGACGCGGGGAAACGATGCCAATCTGGTAGTTCGGAAATCATTTCAGCGAGACGAACAGTGTTAGTAGGCTTGTCCTTTGCTAAAATGTCACGCACAGCTGGAAGCATGTTTCCAACAATTTTGTTGACTTTGTCTACTTCACTTGGCGGAGTCTGCATTTTCCGGAACTTGGTGAGGACTGATGTTAAGAACTCCTGGGGTGTTTGATTTGGTTGTTGTCTCATCTTACCAATTTCTTCTAGGTAATCACAGTCTGGTTTCTTCGGAATGAAGTTCGATGCAAACAGCTGTCTGATAACATCCCATGAAGATGCTTCAGTCGGCGAGCTCAACCACCAATCTCGGAACTTCCCTGGGAGAACAATCTTTAGAAGATTCTCTTAAGCGACTCGCCTTTCATCTTTTTCTCGGCAACATACACGTCCATCAGCTGTAGCCAGTATTGCAAATCGTCACCTTCACGAAGTCTTGGTAGAGACAGGTTGAGTGTCGTGGATGTCGGCGCCCATTCTTTGGGTGGAGTGAAGTTTACGACACCCGAAGGAAGTGGTTGGGGTGGGGGGTGGACTGAGAACTGACTTTCTCCAATGGGATCTCCACACAATAACACTGGTCAGTCTGGGTGTCGAGATTCATGGCTGAAGTGTTGTAACGGACATTGGCTCACCCTCGTACCTACCTGTGTGCTGTTGTGTTGTGCTTGACTCTTGTTGGCGCCAAAATCACTTGTGCAAAGGCAAGGACTTTCAGGTTTTGCGCCAAAACCACGAGCGGACGTGCAGGAGAACGTGGCCAAGTATTGTTGGCCACGATTGGTGAACACTTTGTAACCATGAACTGGATTGGTTAACGAACTCACGAGCTGATTGGTTGACCGGTGGAGCTCTGGATCCGACCGGAGCATATATAAGTCAAGGGCGTCAAAGCCCGGTGTTCTATTCCCGTTGATTCTTGTGTTGAGAAAGAACGTAATAATGTAACCCAAATCTTGTCATGATTATTCCGCATTAAATAAGGTTTAACTACTTCAAGTTTGGCTTCTACATTGAACACACGTTACAGTGTTGTCACTAATGTCGGAAGTTGAGGGGGCGGTATTCACTGGGGTAACAGCGTGCGTATCAACCGACGACTCACTAGTAATGTTTACGGGAGGCAACTCATTTTCACTCCGATGGCGCGGATCTGGAAGTCTTTGCTGCAAGAGGGCAGTGAGTGCTGACAGTGCTTGGTTGACTTGAGACGATTGGGAGGACAACGCCTGACGAAACTCTGATGACATGCTTTCAAGTTTCTGATTCTGTAGCCGTTTCTCAGCCGACCACAGTGCTGAAAAATTGGCTATCTTCGCTGCCTGCGAGTCACACATAGCCTGCATGGACCCCTGCAATTTCTGCATGGTTCTGTCTTGAGCGGCTCAGGGATTATCACTGCTCAGGGATTGCACTTGACTTGAAAAAGACTGGCACTGACCATCCATGTCTGCTCTCATCTGCTGTAAATCATGGGAAAATGCCTGTTTTTGACTGTCGATGTCAACCCCGAACCCTAACATTTGATGAAGCTGTCTGCAGCTGCGAAAGAAAATCGTGGGCCTGTCTCTGCAGTGAGCCTTGAAATGCAGATTCTTGATCATCTAAATGCTGTGTTAGTTTTGAAGTTGAAGCCTGAATGTGTGATGTAACTTCTACCTTAGTGTCATCAATTCTGGTGTTGACTAGAGTGAAGCCTGCTTCAAGACTTTCAATTCAGTCCAGCATCGACTGGGGTGTTGAGCATGTAGGTGGGAGGCAGACACACTCGATAGACCACCACTGCCTTTCTTAACAGGGGAGTTTGTTGTGCTATTTGCAGTAACACTAACTGCGGGGTTTGAATTTCCTTCCTCATTGTCGCTGCTAATAGGGATTGGGTCAGCTGCAGTGGGGTGGGAGCTAGCACCTTCATCATCACTAATTGTTGGGGAGTAGAACGGGGAATCACCAGTTGCCATGGTTACTGCACTTCTGTTACACAACACGGTCGGCAAATCAACACACACACTTCCTACAACAGGGCAACTGCCTACCTGGAGATCACTACCATTTAAACCACCTTCAAATAAATTTGGACACTCTTCACCTAATGCACTTTCCTGCTTCTTTTTTGCTTGTCGTGTCACCACAGGACTCATCAATGCTTGGGTGAAACACAAAACGCTTAGCACTAGCCAGCAAAAATTCGAAGACATCTAGCAATGGTGACAACAAGTGACAAAATTCTGGTTCAAAATGCGAAAATCAGTCCAGAAAAGCATGCCTGGATGTGCGGACATAAATTCTGTTGTTTATTCATGTGCGGAGAACAGTGCGGTAACGAAATGAACTGTTAATTCCTGAAAATTCACTTCAAAATCAAAATTAGCGCTAATCGCCGCCATTTCGCGTGTTCGTCATGGGCGCCGCCATTTTGTTGACGCGTCTGGGCCGGAAGTCTCGCGCCGCCATGACAGATTTCGTGCAAAACGAAGGTCGCGTGAGATCACGTGCGAATTACGAGAGTTCACGAGAAGGACGCCAACTTTCGTGCCGAACGTTGCTGATCACATGATTTAGGCGTACCCTCGCAATAACAAAGGTTGCATAGACTTGCACGTTACAGAGGCTTCGCTATAGAGGGGAACGTCGAATTTCAGTTTTGCTTAAAAATGTTCACCACAAGCAGCTCCGCTAATGATTGCGTCGTGATCAAACAGGAAAATGAGTTCGAAATGGGGGAATGTCATCTTACCAAACAAATTCGTTGTAGTAAATGTCTGACGATTTCTACTAACGCAACCAATACTCACACCGTTGCGATGCTTTCACATGACGATCCTGCAATCGATGTTGTTGCGAAAAAACTTCCATCGTTGAAAATGTTGTTGGTCCATGATGTCGATGTCAAAATTCTAGTCTCTGATCGGAATGGTCCCTGTTCGATGGCGCCACGATGAGATGCTTCACCCGCGAAGCACTCTGTTGAGGGGCCGGCTGCCGAGATGGTGTGGGCAGCCGATTGCCTCTTGCCCGGATTCGCTCAATAACTCACACTTACGCATTGTCTGCCTTTAACTGTCTCGGTTTAATCTCGACTTCAGCATTCATGATTACAACTCAGCTCCGGGGTTGGTTGTCTTGTCTCTCTTCTCGTCTGCCGGTTCTTCCCGACTCTGGCGGAGCTGCTTAACAACGCGTGCTGCCTCCATGACTGTCTCCTGAGAAGAGCGGGAATGAGCACTCGCGGGGCTCAGTATACAAGGTCATGGGGTCAGAGTGGGAAGGGCCACAGAGAGTGGAGAGACACCCATGACAAAGAACGCATGACAAAAGAAACTATTGTTGTTGGTATGACCAATTGCGCACCACACTGCTTGTTTGATTGTTTTTCGGGAGCACAAACTCAAACTGGGTTATCTGCTCTATGACGATGAGAGGGACAATTCAGCTGGAAACATTCAAGTGGGAATATCTTTGACATGACACAATCGACACACACACCGGTGAAAGGAGTTCAATAATTATGAGCCATTAGCTGGAACTTAAGCACCCTAGATAACCCATTCCATAAAATGGGTGCCAGACACGACAGAAAATTTGAGTAAAACATTAAAAAAAAATGTTAAACACTATCCTAAAATACTTACTGTAGTCATGGCCCATGCTGTAGTATATAGCACACCTGAAATGCAAAACCGTGACCGCATGTTTTCGCGAACGTTCAAAGAAGGCTGACGAAGGCCTAACGCATCGAACCGCTGTACGGAGTAATGTTCACTAACTAGTGGTAAGCCTATCTAACCAAACGGGATTAGGACTATTTTCATTCATGTCAATCAAATCTAGATTATTTAATAAAATTGATCGAATTAGGATGTCACAATTATGACATCAACCTTACTAGCGAACAGACCAGGGAATCAGATGGTTCAGAAGCCACGAACGATACCATTAGATGAATTTAACGTGTGAAGTCACTTAAAGCCGATTTCGTACACAATTTACAAATTCACAAAACGGCACTAACGACCACCACCGGGGATTAAAGGCGTGTATACATTATCACAATCCCTAACTAAGATCAATTACGAAATTGCAGAGCAATGAAAACATTGACCACCTAAGTCGCTGCCCAAGCATTGTGAAGAGCAAAGATGACCGTGTAAGTTTTTAATTGATTTTGGGCATTCGAGCATTAAATAAGCTAACAAGCTCAAAACCGGACTGTCTTAAGCAAGCTTGATTTCAAAAGAGATTTAAGCTATATACTAAAGGGAAGTCTTTTACAGATAGTAAGAAAAAACATGTGACCTCTTAAAACTAACCACATTTACACCTCACAGGCTGGACATACTGCTTTAAATCAGTTTACCTTACACTATTTAACGTACCTGTAAAATTACCCAGTGTCCTTGTTTGGCTGCTGTGTCCATAGCGGCTTCTGCCACCACTTCCTGTCCCTGACCAAGGGAGACATTGTGAAAATTTCTATAATTTTAAGATGAAACAACTAATGAGAACTCGACTGATATTTAGCAATATGTATCTTGAATAAATCTATCCAAACAATGGGATACAATTTTGAGCAAACAATGGCTTTAGTATGTGAATGACATAGGAAGACAATTTCTAGCACCAAACATCAATTAAAATCAACTTACAATTAATTTTTTATTTTAGAAATTGTCTTTTCTATTTCACACAAAAATCCCCTACCATCAACTAACCTCCTAAATATAACAAACCTAATAAATCTAATAAACCTAATCCCTGTACAACATGTTTTCTGCTTCAATGGGTATCGCAGTTTATCAACTGCAATTCATTACTTCGTTCATTCGGAATCGCCTCTGAAATTTGCCTGCGACGTTAGTCAACTGTTAGCACATGTTGCGGCTACATGAAATATGGCTGCATTCTTCTTTTAGTATTCTGCAGCCATGTGTCGGCTGTATTGTGTCGGAGTCAATGACCTTTTTTACCCGATACGATTTGTAGCCCATTTTTATAATAAAAAATAAATTTTTATTGATATCTATAATAATAATAGCTCGTTTCGCTTACCAATCACATCCTTCGACTTATTCAGGGTTCGTACACAACAGACAAAACCAATTTCAAGGCTCTTTGCTCAGTAATTTATCAAAATTATCTTTTACAATCCATTTTACTAAATGTTGGTATAGGCACAATAGTACGTACACATTTACTGCAAAGTTCATTTTTTAAGCAATTCAACAATTAGGGGGTTAAAACCAAGGGGAAACTATCATAACTATGTGAACATTACGGTCTCTCCTCCCCCCACCAATGGAAGAATACAGCATTTGCTTAGCACATCTGCCCCTTTTGGCACAAATTTCTTTCACTGCACAGCACCTCTTTCGTTCCGTTTCAGTTCAATCTAACAGAAGCATCATTTACAGAATAAATGGATTTAGCTGCCAATCATACCTAAATTAATATTATGCTACTGTTACAGTATTGACTGCATAACTTCTTTAAAAATAATACACTAATCCGACTACTTTTTACCGTTGCTGCACAAACGAAGTGGCTTTGTTTCAGAACATGCGCTTGCCTTTATGAAACAACAGCTTAGAAAGTCAGTGCTTGAAACAATGTGCAAGCCAGTTATTGTTCTTTTATTGCCACAATCAATCTTGACTGATTCCAACATAATCTAAAGATTGAAGGCATTCAAACAATATACACATATTACCATGTAATGCTTTACATACTAAAAAGGGCAAAACGAGTCCTTAACAGATCGTTCGAACAAAGCTATTTTAAAGATATTTTTTAGCACATAAAATTCAAGTATCTAGAAACTATAGAGAACATTTGTCGTCCGCCAATCGGCCAAAAGTAAAGGCCATTACATAATGCCACCACATTTATGAATAGCGATCTGAATTACATAACATTTTGAACAAACAAAATGTAAATTTTAAAGAAAAAATATCTAAGCTACCTGATGGAATAGAACTTTTCAGTGGTGGTTTATTTCAGCTGAAGGACAATTTCTTAACTTATCAGGGTTTTTTTTTTGGCTTTTTATTGTATAGTAAGTAAAAAGATTAGATTTAGGCTCGCTCTAGCATGGCCTGATGTATCGTGCGCTGGTTTTTAGAGTTAATCTGCTACGGTATGAATGCGCGTTATACAAGCTAGGTCTCAAGTGCTTAGCTTTGCCAGTTTTTCAAGTCAGTTGGCCATCGCCACCCGCCACTTGTGGTCTTAAAGGCGGGTTGCCACCAATCTAATGTTGCGTGCAGCATCTAGTCCTATCGAGTTCTCTTTTGCAGCAAGCAAAGGAATGCACAAAGCAAAACTTTTAAATGCAACATACAAGCCACGTGTACTCCTTAATTATTGAGTAAAAGTTTGGTATGCCCTCGTGGGTGCCAGGAGATTTGCTTTATATTTTTCCGTGGCGCTATCTAGTGGCATAGTATCGTTAACCTTTATAGCTTGCTCCCAGCTGCACGAGGGCGTACCACATTTTTACAGAATAATTCAGAAGGAACGTGGCTTGTTTGTTGTGTTTAAAGGTATTTCTTTCTGCATTCCTCTGCTTGTTGCGAGCAAGTGCTAGAGAGAACTACACGGCCCTCGATGGCACTTAATGCTCCAAACTTTCATTTGGTGGCAACCAATCTTTAAGGCACCTCACAACGTGTGTTATCCACCAACAAATATCATATGAGAACGGGGCAGGAATATAACTGAAGCTAAACTTCATATTCAAAATATTAAATAAATAAATTTAAATTATTAAAAAACAACTAAACATCCTTACTTAGCGTCAAATGTAAAGCCCAGCTTTTTCCCGAGTGCTTCTACATCTTTGAGTGGATCAACTCCCGGGGATAGGATAAAGAACATAGGTGTGCTTGGGCCGGATTCTTCCCATGACTTAGCAAACTCAATACTTCGCCCTTCCACATATTTATTGCCCATTTTTTCAGCAACAAAGTCTCTGTAAAAGTCATACTCAACTGAACCACTGCCAGCAAATCACAAGAAGCTTTCCAACACACACATTTTCAACTTACAGCATTGCATAGGTCATGCGATCAGGACGCATGGCCCGTAACATACACATACGCTGCAAAGTGCTTTTGTTTTTCCATTCTTGAGGAAACTTGTCCCGTTCGGGAGCTTCTCCCTCAATAAATTTTTTCCAGCGTTTGGCGGAACCCTCTATATCTTTGTCCAGATTAGGGAATTCATTCATATTCGACAAAGCCTGAAATAAGAAAATGAAAATGGCACACAAAGTCATTAGAACAAGACACAACAACACAATATTTATGTGTGGCTTGCATGATTTGTAGCTTGGGAAAATTTTGTTGTGGGTGGTCTAATGCTTTCTACAATAGTATTTAATCGCACAGCACGAGAAGCAGCACTTCCTTATACTGCCTTCCACATGATTACAATGACACGTGTCCACAAATGGTGTCTAACTATAGAATGCATTTAAACCTTTCACGTGCCATACGCTACCTGGAAAATGAGAACCAGAGCAAAGCAAGTAAGTATGAAGGCAATGAAATGGCTGAAACTAGAAATTGTAGACATAAATTTATAACATTTTTATCTTCTATAAATTATTATGCATTACCACACTGAAGAACACCGGGAATTCCTCTTGAATTTTCGTTGAAATATTAAGGATCCGTCACCTTCTACGGAAGAACAAATTAACATACAAACAAGTGATGACCTTCTCAATTCAAATATTGTGCTGTTGGAGTTGCGCATCACTGATCTTTATTATCACGATTCTGGATGGCTCACTGCCATCATAAAGTGACCCCAGTGAGGTTCATGAGTGGTATTTTCTGTTGGGAGAATCGTTTATGGCAGGGATTCGAGAGCACGACGATGGGAGTCCTGCTCTGTGTTGGAAGTAAGACGCACCGATGTCTCTTACCAGGAAATAGGGCGTTTCGTTTTCCGGTGATGTTGGGCAATTCCATTGTGGCTATCATCTTTCAGTGTGGCTCCCACGTGCAACTCAGCACCTTACCACACGACACACAATAGGCGATTCCACTAAGTGCACGGAGTGGGGTCATGGTCTCCCCTCTGACAGCAGGGTGTGCCGTGGGAGGGTTCGTGGCCTTGCATCTGGTAGAAGTGGGGGTGGTGGTGGGAGAAGTCACAGGGTGGGGGAAGAGTACTAGTGTGGGGGGTGGCAGCAGTGGTTGGGGTGCTTTCACCCTCCTTGGCCCACAGCATTTTCTTGTGATCAGGCGGGTGTCAGCATTTTGTGTATATTGTCACGCCTCCTGGGAACAAATATCACCACCTACATGGTTACTGTTCGGTCTTCACAACCTCCTTGCTCCCAACTTTCTAGTGTTGAGAGTGCCATGCTCTCGTGGTCTCAGCGTTGACCATATACTGGCTCTGAAGAAAAATTGTCGTGGCTTGGGCAAAGAACTTTTGCGTAGTGCCACGATCAGAAGAGTGTTCAATGATTCTACTAACATGGCTAATTTGCTAACAGCGCCCGCAGTTAGAATCTGGGGTGTCCTGAGTGAAAGGGAAGACCTCCGCCAAGCTGGCAAGGGTATTCAGAGAGAGTTACATGGGCAACGCTCTAAATTACAAAAAGGTTGGGAGCAAGGAGGTTGTGAAGAACAAACAGCAACACCATGCGAGGTGGTGACATTTGTTCTGGTGAGGAGTGACTAAAACAAAGTGTTAACACACCAGGTGATGAGATGCATTCTCCAATACCCACCTGATCTCAAAAAAGGTACTGCGGGCCGAGGAGGGAGAAAACACTTCCACCACCCAGCTGTCAACAGGGAAGACCCTGATCCCACCTTGTTTCCCGTTCAACACCTTCGTTCACACAGTAGAATCGCCTGTTGTGTTCCATGCCTAAAGTGCATCCATGCCTAAAATGCATCCATGCCTAAAATGCAACTCAATATACATCAGAGAGACGAAGAGGCAACACTGAAAGTTGATGAACTAAATGGAATTGCCTAACACCACCAGAAGATGAAACACCTCATTCTCTAAGAAGGGATGTCAGTGTCCAACACAAAACAAGTCTCCCACCTTTGTGGTTTCGAATCCCTGGCCATAAAACGATTCTGCCGACCAAAAAAAAAACTCGATCAGACGGTACGTACTGAACTGGCCTCCAAATTGGATGAGCGATGGGGCATACAGGATCGTGATAGATCAGTGGTGCTCAACTCAACAGAGATATTTGAATTGAGCAGAGCAGCAATAGCGTCACATGTTTACGTGTAAATTTGTGCTGCTTTAGAAGACGAAGAATCCTTAATATTTCACCGATAATACAAGAGGAACTTTCCAGTGTTCTCCATTGTGGTAATGTATAATAATTTTTTTGAATATGTCTGAGAAATACACTGTGCACACCGGCTACTGGTATTTCAAATGACATTTTTATGTCGAGACTGATCACAAACTGTTTGATCACCAGACCACAAAGGTTCATCACGATTCACTGTATGTTGACTGGCTAGCAGAACCGGAATTGTCCATCGCGCCATCAGCCCATGGCCAATATAGGCCCCCAGTTCATTGGGACCCTCCCTCCCGTAGCATTCAGTCTCCTACAAGAAGCCCCTTCGCCATACCACGCCTCTAGTTCTTGACTTTAAATGAGGTTAAAATTGTTGCCTCCATCTCCGTGGAAAGCCCCCTGAGGCTATCCTCTCTTGGAGATGAGTCACCCTGGTCGTGGCACACACACTAGAGCTTGATCAGCTAGTTGCCGATTCAAATCGGATTAAATCACCTTTATGGCTCATACATCGACTCCGTTCATTCAATTCGACATGACTGGACATCTAGGCAGAGCCGTACGTGTCGCCCCAATCTTGTTCCAGTTCTCAGCGACGAATTCTTGGTCGTCAAAAGATTCACGACACCTAAAAGATCTTCGCCGCTGATGGGCAAACGGTAGAGTCTACCAGCTTGAATGAAGCGCTCAAGATGTGTTCTTTTATTCTTAAGGAATCTTTGTTCCAGAGGAGCCAGTCGTCCAAGCATGCAAGGATCCCGATCTATCCAGAACTACAAATTGGAATCGGTGATAAATGTCCGGGTGGAGGGGAATATGTAGGTAGGCATCTTCTAAGTCTGCTGACACTTAATTCCTTTTTCTATACAGAATGTGATAGATAACAGGGTCCCCATCTTATCTCTATCGATTCCACTGCGTCCTTGTTGACGAGTTTATCCACTTCCAAGAGCTCCAGATAGTGCTGATTCTGATTCTACCAACGTAGGGACCTTGTGTCAACCTTGGTAATTCTTTGAACTTCGGTTGGTAGGCGTGCAAGATCACAGACAAGACCCATGAGTGGTCCATATTCTCACTCCAGTCACCTACGTGTTTTTGTTGGTAGCTACCAACTAAATTTCTCTACTGAAAGCAATCGAAAGGGGTTTCCTTAGCATCAGTCTTCATTCTTTCCTCTACCACGTATCTGTGGATTTTAATTCCTCTTCTTCCTTGGCCGCTACCCCAGTCGTGGAAATTGCCGTGAAAGGGCAGCCGATCTCTGAAGTGATCCCACTTCCCAGTTGACACCGTACTCTTCTTATTTTGAGGACGTTGTGGCTGAGAAAATAGCTTCTGCTTGACCTTGGCACTTAGAATAAGATTTCTATCTCTGTGAAGGTACTCGAAAGGGGGGCGGGTGAGGTTTTGATTTTGTAGTTTCTTATCTTTGTGTTTATTTTTTTCCTGGCTATGGTTATGTAATGCTCATCAGGGACGAGTTAACCGGAATAAAGTTAAAAGGGGCAGTTTTTATCACGTCCCCACAAAGGTTTAGGCCTGATGAAAGGGCAAAGTTCCAGATCGTTGAGACCAGTGGCTGAAACCAAGATGGCATCTCTTATCAACACAGAATTCACAGCAACTCGTTTGCCAATAGATAGCATGGGCAGAGCAATTGGCTGCCTTCTGTAGGAGCATGGATGCGTCTTCCAATTCCTTTATTGCTGTTTCTCGTATAAATCTGCTTCAGGAAATGAGAGAGTAGTGGGAAGGTCTGGTTGCTTTACTATGAATGTTGAAGAGGAAGGATTCAGAGCACTTAGCTGTATCTCCCGAACCTCTTAATAGTTTTCCCACGCTGTAATAGCACTCTCACAACTAAAAATGACTGTGGATGTTGGTTAAGGACTTGTGTAGATGAACAACTCTCAGTAAAGGCTCAGGCGGAGAGTGCAATCAAAAAATCATCGCGTACATTTTGAAACTAAGACGACAGTATCCATTAGGTAGTTCACGTTTAATTCCTTGTTGGGATTTTCATTCACAGATAATGCACTAAGCAGTTAAGAGTACTTTTATGGGTAAGGGAACTGTATTTGACTTAATTCCTATTTCATTTTGAGGGGTGGTTTAACTTACTTTGATTCCACCCCATCCCATATTGGTCAGGAAATCCACTGGAGACGCCAAATTTGGAATAAATGGGTAGCGAAGTAGAAAATCTAATTCAATGACCGGCACATCCTTTGCTTGAGTCAGGATCTGTAAAACATGGCACCATTAATATAGCAGCAGTATTCGCAATGATTAAAAATTGACTTAAAGAAGCATTTTGACTTTTAATACAATCATTCGACTTTTAACTCTTTCGGACCCAAATTAAATCTGGGCACTTTTGTAGTTGGGTCAGTCATGGAATTGAACTGGCATTCACTTGGAATAGAGACGAGGACGCTGACCACTGGACTGTGCTGGCCCCGGGGGCCCCCGCACAAAGCTCGCCGCCTGCCTAGAGACTTACTTTTTCCTCCATCTTGTAGCTGTACCCGTTTGGGCACGCCAGGCCTGAAAGGGTTATACAAAACAAGACAAACTTGCAAATACACGTTTATAATACCTTAGAATATCCGTCCAATTTAATTTGGCATTACTGTCTGCAAAAGATGAAAATTCATGACAGTTAAAAATCCTTGCTTCCATCACACCAATGTTCCCAATGATAGCTAGATACCAGCAACTCAAATGCCGTGCTTCACATTCTGGCAACCATCTTCATTGTCTTGGTGCTCAGTCAGTGGCTACAATGAGGTGAGGCAGGGTGGGTAATTGGGTAATTCTAGGGATAAATACACATTTATCAACTCTGGCTTGGGAATGGTAAATCGTGTGTTTTTATCCCAGAATATTTCTGCAATTAAATGTTGTGTGCCTGGATAGTGGGCAGTTGGTGGATTTCCTATGGTTCTTTTGTATCTTCTGGGCAGACAGTGATTCGAGGAAAAGACAAAGCAGCCGCTTGGGTGGACATGCCTCGTAAGTAGTATCCAGTGAAAGTGATCTCAGACTTCCACGAAGCAGCCAGAAAGATTTCCTCTAAAGGGGCTTGGTTATATTATATGCCACTCAGGAAGCGGAGAGGACTCAAACCTCGTGGGTGGTCTTCTTGGAAGTGTCAGTGAAAGTGGTTTCATCAGTGTTCTCATACGCAATCCCAATCACTCAGTGGTTCCAGGAAGTGATCCTAACTGGAATAGCTAGTCCTGTAAGGGAGGAGTAAGTCTATTCGGCCTTTTCTCCACTTCGGTTCCTTTGTAGCATCAAGGTAGTAACGCAGAACTCTAACAGGGCACTGCAGTCTTTCTTTTTGTCCCCTGCCAATGGACCTAGTTCTGGAATCGTGAATGACTTTGATGCTCACATGGTTGCAGCTAGGAACGAGGCTCACCGAGATGTAGTTTGGGCCAAAGTGCAGAGAAGCTTCGTCCACGTTCGGGGCTTGAATATCGCTGCAACGTTTTCCAGAAGCCAGGATGAGAAGGCGGCCAGTTTTTCTGGTGAGGAGTCCTAAAGAAGCTTGTCTCAATGGCTCGTAGAGTTCCTTGAGACGGCTTGCCACACTGAAGGCTTTAAGCAAGATGGTACTCCTGAAGACTTCTACAGCAGAAGTATGCCCATCAGCTTGCAAATTGCTCCGAACGGCTGTCCACTTGGAAGAGTTGGATGATAAGAACCAGGTGTGTGAAGTCTTAAAACTGGTAGCGGTAGGTGAACGATCCTAACTGTGTACTTTGTAAACACGACGAAATGAGAGTAGGCTACTTCTTCTATTCTGGATCTCTCATGGAAGCACGGCTGTTGATCCAAACGTTTACTTTAATGTACCTCACTATTACAGCCGTGGTGATCATAAAACAAAATCCGGGTTTTCCAAACGAAAAAAAACTACCTCCGCTTCTCGTTTTTCCCACGCACCATCTTCCAGTGGAATGCTCTTTCACCTCGTATTGTGGATACTTAGTCCTGCGAGTCCTTTAAAAAGAGGCTTATGGATTTCAGAATCACGGTTTCATGCAGTGACCATGGATGACTGGTTTTTTGTGTTGTGCATTTATTTTTGTTTCTATTTTTTTGTTTTGGTTTTTTGATCTACCTTCAAAAGCTGCCCTAATGCTCCGGCGCGGCAGCTAAGAAATAAATAAATCCTTCCATTCTTCTGGGTGAGCAGATTCTCCTCCATGGGTAGTTTCCTTGGGCAGTCCATTAGTATCTCCAGAAGAGGAACGAACCATGGTTGTCCCGGCCAATCTGGGATGATGATGATGGGTCTTTGTGATCTTCTACGGGAGCATCGGGTTTCCCAAAAGGTAAAGATCTAATGTACACAGAAACTTTCAGCGTCCACGCCCTTACTGGGACTTTGCATTGTCTGGACCAGGATTGTTCACCAGGATATTCTTAGGAATGTGAAGTGATGTTATCTCAAGAGGTTGGCCAACATGATCTGGTTTGCCTGAAGGTGGAGATTTCTTTTGAGTGGGTGCCTCCTTTGTTTAAGTGGTGTTGTCACTGTCACTTGAATCGTCCTCCCTGTGCACTATCCTCCCTTTCAGCAGGTCTTGGAAATGATGCACGGCAAGGTAGATCGCGAAGTTGATGTGGATTGTGTGGAGCTTGATTCTACAGTCCAGCGACAGTCACAGCATTGGTGTGGGCACCCCATCCAGTATAAAGGCAGCATCCAGCACAGCATCAGCACAGCACAGGTCTTCCGACGTGGTAAAATTCAGAGACATCCAAATCCTGTCTTGAAACTGGTTTGGTCCTGGGTTCCAATGATGCTTCATGTACGAATGCAGGGGACGTTTTCTTCATCTAATTGCCCAGTAGATCGATTACTACTGCTCTTGGCATATTTCTTCCAAGTTGATCCCAAAGCCCAGCTTAAACAGGAGGTTCACTGTGGTCTGGAGGTCCGAGAGAATCTTCCTGGAGTCTTTGTTCCTGAGAAGCCAGTCATCGAGATAGGCCTGTGATCTGATGCATCCGAAATGAAGAGTTGTAAGAAACAGCTTGGTAATCGATGTAAAATCCTCGGAGCCATGGTTAGGCCGAACAGAAGGGCCTTGAAAATGTACACTTTCCCATTGAGGATAAATCTAAATAAATGGCAGACATCCTGGGAAAAGGGACGTGGAGATACGCATCCTTCAGGTCGATGGACCAACGTAAATTCCCCAGGTTGAACTGAATTGAGTCTAGGGGTCTCCATCTTGAATCTTGTGTTGTAGATGAACGTCTTCAGGTTGAAGACGACTTATTACGCAGTTTCACTAGCCTAATTTCCCTAGGCTTCTCTAAACTAATATATCATCAGTGTGACAATGATAGCTGCCACCAGGTACTAAACTAGTACCCACTATTGTCCTGTCTTTATCAAATGGGTAAAGAGGAACACTCAACCTATTAAAAGAACAATCAATTTATTGCAGCAGGAATGCATGTAATTACACTCCACACACAGTTGCCCAATATTTACAGGGCTCTACCAGTCATGAAGAATTAACAAAATTCAGATCTGGTCTCGAACATGATGCATTCGTACTTATGATTTTACTTGGAGTTATAAAGTTAACTTGCAATCTAAACTACTCAATCCACGAGGATTTCAAGCATCGTAACTTTGCAGAATTTTGTAGTGACTTTAAACACTAACATGTCGTTATTTCATCGATATAGGAGAGCTCAGGTTCCCATGTCATTATCTTGAGTTATAGAAGTCTTCATAACGCTTGCCTTCTACTAGGCTGACCTTGCGATCGTCGATCTCGCGCTACATCGGCATTGGTTGAAGATGACAAGACCCGCTCGACCTTTCCTTTTATACTATGTAAGGTGAATTCTGAGACGGCACCTGAGATTCGGAGATTCTCAAGCGAGGACTGGAGAGACTGCTGGTTGGTCCACTTCCTAATCGCAGGTTGGTGGAGGAAGGTCAGGTGACATATGACATTCTCTTTCCATCCCAGTCGCGCCCAAGGAGCTGCTCTTCCCTAAGGAAAAACAAAGGTCGCAATGGCAACAATATTAAATTCTGGTTACTGCAGTTTTACAGTTCTTTAGTGTTGTGTTGGAATTGACCCTTTTGACCCCTCCACCTTCCCCTGAAATCTTGGTTTAGTATTTCAACTTTGAAATTCGAGTGATCTCCGTTACGACCTGCTATGATTGCTATCCCAAGATTAAAAACTGGGATTCAGTTATGTGTTGCCATGACTCTAATGATACATTTTATACACTAAGTAAAGAATCTGGCTGAAACTTCTACTGACGCTGGGGATGCTCCATGACCCCCCCCCCCTCCACCCACCCACCCACAGAAGAAAAGTGGCAACCTCAACCCGAAGGGGAGGGGGTGGCTGAAGCACATGCTTCATCATGCACTCTTGAACTAGGACGATCAAATCTACCACAAGAATGACACAGCCCTGCAAGATTCAAGTAGAATGAACTGAAGCATCTAATAATCTTTTATTTTCAATATAGTTCATAAATGCCAGCATGGTTCATTTGTTCTACAAGACGAGGAGATCATTTAGAGGTCTCGTATTTCAAATTCCTTCGGACTGTTACTTTAGCCCATGCTTCAGGGTCATGTTTTTTCCAAGATGGCGATGCCTTATCTGTTCACCTATGCTGTTAATCACTTCATGTAACTGGGAAGTGTGTCCATACCCACGTGTAAAAAAGAGTCACGTCACATTACATCACGTCGCGTTCTTGTTGTTGCTGCCAGTTTTGTTGAATTGTTTAATCCACTTGTGAACATATTTCCGTGTTGGCAGAGTCTTCTTAAACGCTCCCTTGCGCTTTCCCTGAATGATTGTTACCGATTTGAACTCCACGAAACATGTATTTTCTTGTCTATCAGGCTGGCTGCCATTGTTGCGTTGACGCAGTAAGCGTCATATTCTAAGCTGACGCGTACACACATGTGGACTGTGGACGTTGTTGCACGAGTGCTGTTGCCATCTAGTGGCTGTTAAAATATCATGCTTTTTCGGTGGTGAAATCCGTTCATTGTCGCATTTTTTTAAATAGTGTATATGGTCTTTGTCAGCACCCTATACTATATGTAGTAATAACCCTAACTAGCGTGTGCATGTACCTAAGCCAATAATGTTCGGTCAAAAAATGAAGAAACATGAAAATACAAGTTCCATGAAGAAGCATCCCTAATTATCTACATTGGAACGACAATTTTTTTTAATTGGGGGAGTGGACACCACTTTTCTACCAATGGACCCCCAATCCCAGAGGTACGGTACTAACATAATTATAATCGTTTGTTATAATGTACCCCAGTTGGTTTTGTATTACCCTTGTTTTCTATCTCACCATTGCCTGGTTGAACTAAAGTTTATTATAATTATTTGCCAAGTTTGGAAGGCAGTTCAGACACGAGAATTATAAATATTGACCAAACAGAACTGAAAGCCCAAACCTGAAATGTCAGTTGCGATGTGAAGACTATCTTGTCTTGCTCAAATAGACCTCGAGCTGTGTATTGATAGACAGAGAACGTGATGCTGTCAATCAGGTTAATTACTCTTGTTTTAACATCTTCGCCGGCTTCGGCTTTATCCATCGCTCGGTGAAAGACCACGTTGAAGGCCTGAAAGGATACGAGTTGGACAGGTTAAATTCAAAGTTCTGCAATAGCGTAATCAAAATGATTTGAGTATTTTTTCTCAAGATGGTTTGGAAATGATTTAAACAAAAACATTATATCGTAAACCACAGTACAGACTGCTGCACAAATGTAAGCTATTGTCATTAGCAGATGGTACCATCAATAGTCCACTCAATTTTCTGATATGTTTCAACCTTTAATTAAAAGAATGAGGCACGTGTCTATGAGAAAAGAAGAAAATCAAAATATGGTCCTAAAAATCTTGGAAAACTTAAGTTCTTGACTTGGAAGGGACTTAAATATTCTTATCTTTTAAACAGGTTTGCCCAAGAGGTCATTCATTTTACTTTTTCGTAACTGTCTGAATTTTTTTTATTCTTGTAGCATAAAAAAAACACCCAAAAAATTGCCACACAAATTGACTTCACGGACACAAACACTGTCTTGTAGGATAGCTTTTTTATAATCTGTTGTTCTGACAAAAGACGTCACGCATCTCGTCCCCTTCAATCACTATAAATTCTTGTCGTGATTTTAAAATGGTGAATCCTTTCTTTTCTGCAGGTGGCTTCTAATGGTGTCCTTTAAAATAATTTATCGAATTTCTGTCGGATGCAAGGTTCACTTGGTTGATTCCGGTTGCAAGACAGGGAAGGAGTGAGAACTACGCTTGGATACCACATTTTAGGAACCAGGTACAAAGTAGAAGAAAACTGAATTGCACTCCATTGCATGGAAACTGAACACGAGATATACCGAGACAAGACAACGCATGTTCCCACTGTATTGTATACATTTTGTGATGTTTCTATCTCATGTTATTTTTAGTTATGGTTGATGCCGGTTTTATTATTTTTGACATTGGTTTGTTTGAACCGTAATCTTGGTTTTTTTTTTTATTTTGGGCCTGGTGTAAGTGGAGTATACTGCTCCCTTCCTTGACTCCCACAGTTTTTCTGGCTGTGAAGATAGTCTATCGCAATTCAGCACTACTTACGTAATAACATCCCCTAATGA
>JAHWFP010168129.1:67208-81777 GCA_023313725.1 Lithobius niger | reverse complement strand
GGGGTCTATGTTTATTTTGCTTCGCTAGGATACCCGTATCGAAGATGGCGTTCTCCCAACGACATCATCTTGTTGTTCTATCTATCTATCTCTCCATCCAGGGTGTGGTCACTCTCCCCTCGCCTTCCTTCGATTTTTTTCCCCCTTTCCTGATCCGAACTCGCTTGACCTATCATTTGTTCGGCACTCCAGCAACAGACAAGTCAATCGGCGGGCTTCAAGATCGAGAGGGCACAAAGTCTATTTATTCCGCCAGGTGGTCTTGTGCGATAACCTTTCGAGGGGACTGTGGTCAAGTAAAAATCAACGTCAGAAAAAGAAAAAAAATGACGAAAGCAGAAAAACGGAAAAAGTATAAGAGAAAAATCAGGTGGCAAAAATAGAAAATCGAATTATACAATGTTTTCTTATCATAGTACACCAGAAGGACCTGTATTCGAAGAGTGAGCTCTTCAGATGGGAGGGTAAGAGCTCGTTTACGCAACGACTCGCTTTTGCATTCTCGCAGCTAGAAGCTAGAAATCATCTGAAATTCCAACATGGCGGCTGTTTTAGCTCTGCCAACTCGCAACGAAACTAGTCTGTACTTGAGTTTAGGAGCGATTGGGAAAATTGCTTCGTCAGGAGGAATTCTCTATCTTATTGTCACGAATTATAAGACTGCAAGCATTTGCTCAAACGACGTCGGATTTAGCTAATCCAGGTAGCGTTGTTACCATGGCAACGATTAATTTGCCATCACGATTAAATTCTAGCTGCGAGATTGCAAAGGCGAGTCGTTCCGTAAAAGCGCCCTAAGACAATGTTCTGCCATCGGACGAAGGTGATTAGTTCGCCGATACTCTTCCTTATAAACTCTATAGTAAAATACACATAGTTCTGAAAAAACAATGGAAGCCAACAATAACAGGAACGGAAATTTTGACCGCAAAGGAAAAGGAAGCAAAATAGGATAACAGCGAAAACCACTGCACTTTGACTGAGATTGACACTAATGACCCCTAGCTAACCTAGCACACCATTAAGCCACAACCCCCCCCCCCTCCCAAGAAAAAACTAAAAAATGGAGATTAGGTTAACTTTTATTATGGATTTATATTCAATTGAGATGATCGGGGGGGGGGGTTAAGGCTTAATGGCGCATCGACATTGAGGTCATTAGCGCCAACCTCAGTCACACGGCAGTGGTCACGGTTGCCACTGCGCCACTCATTATAGAAATGTTAAACAGACACCAAATCTAGATCTCAATATACATCTGTAACTCTTGAAAAAATTTTAAAATCTCGGACAGGAGGATAGCGACGATTGTTCGAAGTTACTGCATTATTAAAAACGGTTAATTTTAATTTTACGCTGTAAAATCGATGCAAACTCAAACAAGAGGCTGCAGCGACTACCTAGTCACAACCGGTCTTCTTTACACTTCTGCCACTTGTCGGCCACGTCCGCTTCATACTTCCGGTTGTTATTTTTTTTTTATAATTCCTTTCAACTAATTTTTGGACGCTGAATGTAATGGTGAAGACCGTTTGTCTCTATCTGATAGCGTTCCATAGATTATTGGCTCACTTCCCGGCCACTTATGGACCACTTCCGCTTCATACTTCCAGTTTTTTTTTTTTTTTAAATTCTTCTAACTTTTTGGACGCTCGATCTAATGGTGAAAACAGTTTACCTCTATTTGGTTTGGGCCTCGAAAAACGGTTCAGTTCGAGGCTCAGGCAGTCTAATATTTAATTACAAAAGCCAATGAAAACAGGTTTGCAGTGAAGAACATCCATCCAAAACCAAAACTGGCAGAAAAACCCGCCAAGTTTCCAAAAACGGTCGGTCTTTGAAGGTAGTGATATCATTCCACCAGGGAAAGGCCGCCAAGGTTAATCCTATTAGCCAAGTTAATCGCACATACTAATAGTCGAAAGTTAAATGAAAACTAGCAAACTTCAAGTATTATTCGGTGCAATTAACTTGGCTAATAGGATTAACCTTGGCGGCCTTTCCCTGGTGGATGATATCACTACCTTCAAAGGCCGACCGTTTTTGGAAACTTGGCGGGTTGTTCTACCAGTTTTGGGTGGATATCACAACTTTCATAGGACTGTGAACGTACATAAGGTTACACCGTCTGTTTAAGATGCTTCAATCCCATTTTTGCACACACTGACTAACAATCGCTGATTTCGTTCGCTTCGCTTACTCAATCAGCGCATCCCCTTCAGTTGTTTTGTTTATCCCTGCAACTTCCCTTTAATTGAAATTGTGCTGGGAGGCGCCACCAATTTACGTGAATGTTCTTTCTGGAAGGATAGATAGGACTGAACGAGACAAACCAGACAAATTTGCACAAACAAACAGGGGCAGGGTGGTGAGCGTTGCACATCTTTGTTGCATGCAACCTTGGCGACGCCCTTACTGCGCCACTTCCTTCAGCCAAACTTAACACCCGTAAATAATAATGTCGTCGAGACGGGTGATGCTGATACCTGTGAATGGTGGTAAGTATTCCCAATTTGGAACACACGCTGCGTCGCGCTCAGCAGGTTCCCTTCTTCCCCCCTCCAGGCGGAAACCCACTCTATGGTTTGATAGTTGTCCATCTAGATCTGATAAATAACCGGCTTCTATACCAAAAGAAAGAAACAAGACGTCTCGCTTTGTTTATTAGCTACTCTTGGCACGTTCTTAAACCCATTGTAAACATTATCAGCTTTGCTATTGCAATTCAACTCTAGGGCATATGCCTCCTATCTCAGTCTTGTATTTTTTTTAATCCTATTTTCCTCCCTCTAGTTTTATAGACGGAGATTCTCGTTCCATTCATGGATTATTGGTGTAACGTGACCTTACTCCAATTACGTGCGAGGTTACCGTTTTTATTTCGTTTCTCTATCGAGATTTCGTGCTGAAAATCGACACGGAGCTCGACACGCAGAAGAAAGTTTTTATACGTGCTACGAAGTACGCACATCACATGTGACTGACCTACTGAATACAACTTATTACAGGACGGAAAGACAGAGAAATACAGATACTAAACCCATTACCCATGCTTTTTGGACTTGAATGGTCATACTAATTGAGCGGAAAATTGAACCCTTGACCTTTGAGAACAATGGCCAAACAGCATACTGACACAACATACAAGTATGGTGGTATAATGGCTGAGCGGTTCGGATTCGAAAAATGGTTCAATTCCAGGATCAGGCTGACTTATTAGGTTTTTTTGTATATGTATATTTTTTATACTTTCAGACCATAGCTTGGCTAGTTTCTGTGAACGAAAAGCTGGGTATTAGTGGACATCAGTGTTCCCTTCTTTGACCTTTGCAATCATTGCAAGATATTATTATAAGTGATTCTACGATTCTTTTTAACTTGCATTTAACACGGAAATAAACAATCGAGTTATGTTTTTAACGATCTAGGATCAGTTGCATCCCTAGATATACCAACGCATTTGCGGACTGAGCCATGTTAATAAGGAATGTAAATCGTTAATAAAATGCTTTACAGGTTTCAGTTCACTTTGTACTTCAAATGTCAGCCAAGTTGAACGTTGTATTCCATCACAATTACAGCAGAAGTTCAATAGAGCAGAGACATTTCCCTCCATATTGGCACCAGTATGGGTTTTGGAGGGCATAACTACAAGGTGCACTACGTAAAAATGGAGGGAAAAACAATGGAAGAGCGGATTTCTTAGGCTTAAAATAACGTTGTTTTCTCCAACAACAAAAATCGCACGTTTTAGGTCTAAGAAATCACTCTTCACAGCATCGGCTTCAGTATGACGCCCTTCTGTTTCTCTCTGCAGTGCCCCTTGCAGCTAACCCATTAAGGCTCCAGCATAGACTTATATGCAATAATACTACGTCGAGTCACTGCTCTATTCTAGCCGTTCAATTCTAAGAAAACTTCGTATGCGCTTCAGTTGATGCCTATAATAATTGTAGGCTACAATACTACAGTACAATCTACATTGCAGAGACTCGTACTTAGATAAGTTTGCGTAACACTCTTCTCGTCGCCAATCACAGTTGATCTCAACCTTCAATCCATAGTTACGTTTCGTTTTTGTGATCCAAAACCAGGTGTTTGTTCCGTCTTTTTTTTTACTCGCAGCAACTACAGCCTCACCTGCTCTATAGCTGTCATTTGGCTTGCGTTCGGCCTCCACGAGGGTGGGATGAGGAAGGGAGGAAGGGGGGGGGGGCAGAAAGAGGTCTTTGAGACACCCATAAATCTGCTCACGCTCGAGACGGGATGAGGGCGCCCTTTGGCCCCTTGGGCGTATGGACGAGACGCAAAACAGGCTGACCCGCCCTGATTGTTGGACTAGAAGGATTGTTGTATGGGCGAAGGTAGGTAGATAGATAGATAGTAGAATTCCTTCCCTGGGAAGTTCAAACGAGAGAGAGTTGACATTTTGAGACCTGGAGATAAGTTCAAACATGCAGCCACCTTCACCTCCATTAATCATCAGCACTATGCCTTGTTGTTGTATAATGGCCTATACCGCCTTGCAAACATGCTGTACAGCGTTACTTAGCTTTAAACCCACCTCCGCGTCCTTGACAGCATGATATGTGTTTGCACGCTTAATTACGCCAAATTGGTCGAGACAGTGGAATATGAGACAAAGGTGGATGACTGGGTGGGATCACCCTCTTTCAACACGGATGTCTTATTGGCGGCGCGAAACAGTATCGTGTTGTTGTACGTGGTCGTGGTGGAGGGGAGGTGCGGGTCTCCACACTAGATGCCTGGTTAATCACCCAGAGCATGTAGGATAAGAAAGGGATGGAAAAGAAACTTACGCGAACGCATCGGTAACCTTTTCGATCAAAGGAGGACGCGGCGGAAGTAGATAGCAATGCGCCTGCGCTGTAGTGTGTTTATTAATATCAACTGGGTGCGCACCTACTGAGCGCTTCATCTGTACACGCAAAATCGATGTAAATGGACGATTATGAGCGCATTTTCACGCAATAAACTTAGGCGTTAATAACGCACACTGCACAGGTTACATCGTTCAAATTAGTACGGGGCCATACTTCAATTCTTTCTGCAAACGTCCGTTCAGGTAACGTATCAAACCACAAAATCAATAACTACCGTTTACTGGTTTAAAAAATGGTTGTTAGCTTTGACATACGGAGAACGAATTAGTTGCACTGCTGTGATGTTACTGCTTACAGCATCGTTTTCGGGTAGTTTACATAGAACCTCCATCATCGCAAATCGTGTCGGCCACACAATGAATGACAACACTTCTATCAAAAATACACTATTCAGTTGCTTACAACGAATTAGTAGCTACGCAGTTAATAGCGATTGAAGAATTCAGCTAAAAAAGCGACGAATCAAGATGGCGGAGCTCACTTCCCGTTAGTGTGCCGGGTTGCCATGGGAACGTTAAAGAGTGCGTTGATGCAGAACAGGCAGTTTCTTTTCCATTCCCACCCCTTTTTTCTCCCATTTCTAGACACACTCGACCTGCGTATTTCAACAACATGCTTAAAAGCATGGATTTTAAAATTTTCGTGTTATTAATGACCACGAGAATTGTTCGCTTAAAGGAAGCGGAAAACAAGCCAAACACCGAACATACATACACTAGAAATAACGTTTCCTCGGATCGGTATGACTAGGATTCAGACCGGTAACCCAATCCGTCCCCCGGATCAACGACATAACGCCTTTATCGATATGGTCGTTCATCACGCGTTACTTCAGGCATTACATCAGTGATCTCGAGACGGATTGGGTTGCCAGTTCGAATCCGGGTCATGCCACTCCGACGAAACATAAAAGTGTCCTACTGTACCACGATATTTCTAGTGTTATGGTTTTCGCTGTTTGGTCTGTTTTCCCCTTTCCTTTATATAATTTTCAACGATTTGTGCATGTTTAGTTAATTTATAATCTCTAGATTTAAAATCCCATACAATCGAGATGGCTCCGACACCAACATTTTAGTTTATTTCGATGCTTAACACGAAGTAGAAGAAGTCAACAAGATGGTAATGTTATCCGACTAACGAGGACTTTAATCGTCCTTTAATTTCTTTGTTTTTGTGAACAAGACCCCAGAACTGGTTTGAGGGCAGAAGATTAAAGTATTTATGCTAAATCACCTTGAGGTTGGTTCGCTTGCCCTGTCAGGGGTAACTTTTATTGAATCACCTACAACTACAAAATAATTTCAGTAGGAAGAGCAATTACCATTGTGGCAGCCGTGAAGTAGTATAACACAGCTGTGTGGTTAAGTTAAGATGGTGGGGTGAAGGTGATGGGGGATTGAGTCTTAATGGCGCGTCGACAGCAAGGTCATTTAGCGCCAACTTCAGTCACAGTGCAGTGGTCAGAGATGTCACTGCGCCACATATTACGGAGATGTTAATCGAACCCCAGATCCAGATCTTATTATATATCAGTAGGTCTTCTGTAGAAATTAAAAACTCCCGACAGAGGACAGACTCGTCGCCCAATTCACACGCCATGTGTCACGCGGAAGGTGGGAACGGCCACGGACACCATCAAGATGGTGACAATCAACAAGAACTTCACCAACAATGAGTAGCCAGCGACACCAATGACATTCAAGATGGATAAGTCCACTACCTCAAAAGGAAGCAATGATTGCAATGATTGACTGGCAAGGTGGTTTGACGGTACAGCTATCTCATAAGCCTGAGGTCCGGGTACGAGATTGATCTCGCCCCCACCCCTCCTGGAATTATCAGAAAGAAAAGAGCCATATGACACCCTGATTCTCGGTGTCGATTGCGGCATGATAAAGATCCTTGGAATTTCCGATTGAAATTACCTAGCAAAATCGGCCGTCTCGCCTTCTGTCGACATGAATTAAGCTGGGTGCGTGCGCACCTCAGTCACTAAGTTGTATTTACCTACCATCAATGGTTTTGTCGGGGATTTTGGCGGTTTGGCTTTTTTTACGGCGGTAGTCTGATGCATCGTGGTGTTTTACTCACGTTGGATTGCCGAATTGCCTCCCCCCTTCGTTTCCCCCTCCACGTTCATGGGTTGTTCGACATGCCTGCAACTGCTTATCTCGGTCGGCCTTTTGGTTTCGAAATGGTTTGTATTTAGATGAGTTTTTGTTTTCTGTTTTTTGATTTTTGTCTTTCTATGGCGCTCCTGGTATGGTATTTTCTTATTTACATATACCGCATTATCACTAATCACTGTAGCTTATAGTGATAAAATCCAAGGCCATTTCAAGGCCCTGACAATAAAAATTCTCATTTTTTTTTTCAGATTTGAAGCTTTTTCAAGGAATCCAACCCTGCCAAAATGTTTACAATATGTGTCCTGCCTATGAGCAGCGTCGTCAAACTGTTTTTGCAAAGGAAATCTTCATATCCCAAGCCTGTCTTTAATCATTATGATTAATTCCGATATCCGTCGAAAAAGTAAATAGGAAGAAGCCTGTTTTCTTCTTTTTCTTTTATTTATTTTCATTTTTTATTTCTGCAGTAGTAGTGAGAAGCTTGTTGCCGACTTGACCTTGCGAGACCTTCTGTAATTCATGGATGCGATGGTTTAAATATTTAATGACTTTTGCTGACGCTTTCTCATGACGAGGAAGGCCTCTTGCATGAGGAAATATTACTCGCTTCCTTCTTCTTCATTTGACCCCAACTCCAGAGGTCGGGATCTTTCATTTATTAATTTTCTTTTTCAACCCGTGTGATCTTTTGAGTTGTTGGCTTGTGACCAAACAGTTGTAACCATCTTCATCGGATGACTAATGCTGTCATCATGCCACGCCATGATTCATTCGTCTGGAGAGGAAACGGTAGATATTTTTGCTGCCTTCCACGATTGTTATCTCCTATTTTGTTTAATATTGGACACTTTGTCACCGACTTTTTTTAAAACCGAAAACGTCCATAAGCAGTACAGACCCCCAAAAGCAGAACTTTCTGCCACTGCCTGCGATACCTATTGTCGGAAAACTGATAAAAAAGGCGACTAAGTTGAAAATCCTTGCGCCCAGTAGATAAGTTGAAAATGGTTGGGCCTCTCAACGGAGTGATATGAAATTAAAATATTATAAAAATTACCACTCAAGCTATTGTTGCGTAGCACTTTATTACACATCTGCAGGCTAGTTGAGTTGAGTCTGATACACAATTTTAACAAAGAAGAGATATAATATCAAAAACCAAAACTGGTAAAAGGGAACGCCAAGTTCCCAATGGTTCTGCCATTCAAATAAGTGATATCAACACACCAAAACATTCGCCAACTTAATCGCACCGAATAATACTTTGGACGTAAAAGGAAAACATGAACATTGCTACCTAAAATAGCAACGCACTAGTTTTCATTTAACCTTCGAACTATTATAGTCGGTGCGATTAACTTGGCGAATGTTTTGGTGTGTTGATATCACTCATTTGAAGGGCAGAACCATTCGGAACTTGGCGGTCCCTTTTACCAGTTTTGGTTTTTGATAAGATACAATAGAGGACCCCAGAAGCAGAACTTTCCGCCACTGTCTGCGACACCAATTGTCGGGAAAATTGTCGAGAAATACAGTCTGCATTTAATCTCTTTTTATCATATAGTTTCCCACATGTTTATTAGTTTTTAGTGAATAACTTTTTAGGGCTTTCCCCTATTGACCTGGCTACTCCACCAATGGAAAGGTCTCGTCGAGACGATTAAAATGGTGTATTGGAATGTCAAAATCGGTCGAAAATCGGACAAAACGGCATAAATTTGTCCAAAATTTGTCCCTGTTGGACTTCAACTGTCCGCATATACCGTCGCGCTGATTGAGCTATGGGAATGCAGGCTGTATCACTTCGCTAAAAATTACAAATTATGAATTCCTGTAGAGACAATGCTACTCATTGGCCACGAGATGGTGTATGTGGAACAGCATCAATAAGACGAAACGCTGTTCGTTGTCTAGTCGTGAGTGGACATTTTGCTTTTCCCCCGCTGGAGATGGCTGCCGCATTGTCAAGCAGGAGCTTCTCCCGCTTGAAATCAGCCGGTCATGTGACATCAATCTCAACGATTACGATTGTTAAATCTAGAGTAATTAATTACGGACTTGATGTGTTAACAAGGGGCGTCGGACGAAAGTCTAACTGGAAAATCGTCTAATGGAATAATTGTCTAATACCTGCTAAATAAAAAATCTGGAGAATCATCTAATCGGCATTATCGAATAACGGATAATCGTACAATGGATAATCGTCTAACTGGACAATAAGATGGCAGCGGTTTCTGATGTTATATCTATAGCCGCACTGAGCGCGGCAAGGGACGTAAGACGATTTTCCATTATAAGTATTTCGCGTTAGAAGATTATCCGTTATATTATGATACGGTCTTCCAATTACGCGATTTTCCAGTTAAATCTACTTGTTAAAGTCTACTTAAATCCGGTGATTATCATACTGAAGATTCGATTATAAACAAACACCCGTCGTAGCATCCGAGGCATGCAGTGAAGACCATGTATGGTCATCTTGACGGGAAAAAAAGCCAGGAAACGTACCCATGTTTTCCTGGCCGCACGAAGACATATGGCATTCTTTTTCGCCTACATGGCCGCACACTGGTGTTCACTGCAGCCCCCCCTCCCCCCATGGGTGTTTGTTTACATCCATCTTAAGGAAAATTGGAAATTAGCCAACAGCGAAAATCATACACTAGAAATAACGTAGTTCAGTAAGCCACCTTTATGCCCTAACGTTTCGTCGGAGGTGCAAGTGATCTGGGGGCGAACTGGGTAGCCGATTCGAATCCGGGTCATGCTACTCCGGCGAGACGTAAGTGCATAAAGGTGACTTACTGAACTACATTATTTCTAGTGTACGATTTTCGTTGTTGGCTATTTCCAATTTTTCCTTAATATTATTTCCTGCGATTTATATCTATTTATTTGTATACATCTTCTCACCGAAGCTTCATTTTTCTTCAAGATGCGCTGTTGTTTCAAACATTCATTAGTACCTTTCGGAGGATAGTGAAGAAAAAACAGTTTTTTTTTAAATTTGTATTTAATTGTTTTAACGTCGTTTTGCAAATCGAACTTTTACACGGATGCCTGACAGTGTTGGTCAAGCCAAAGGTCAATATTTTACTGAATTTTTCCTGACCTCTCCATACACCAATACGGTATCGACCCCGACAAACACCAATAATACCTGCCAATAGAGCAGTGACCTGTGACGTCACAGTTTGCTGCGGTACTGTCATCATGTAGCCGTGGAGCCCGACATCTGGCTAGATTGGTGGGGAACACTTGGTGGGGAAGACGGCTTGGCTTTCCGCCATTTTGTTATTTTGGCTTGTTTCGTGCCATCAGCGCTGGTGTCATGTTTATCCATCAAGATGGTTAACGATTGTCGGATTTCTGGTTGCGTCAACAAAAGAGGAGTAGAGGGTTCGAACCATGTCCTTGTTTAGATTTCTAGCGAATTCCTTCCTCCATGGCTAAACCAAGTAACATCGTCTGCTTGCTTCATACGCGATTATTTACCCCATCACTATAAGATGGCGGCACGCGTTGTTCGGTTGCCATGAGCAACGGACAACGATGACGGTGCTCTATACCAATGTCCTTCGGTCAAACGTTTCTTTTTCGTGGTAAGACTCCCTCCTCCAACCTTTCAAGAGGACATTTCCAGTTCAAGGTTCCCTACGAACCCTCCAACTCTTCCTTCCGTCCATTAGATTTTAGACCCCAGAAAGAACAACTATAATCTTTAGGTGGCCGGTCGGATGACACCGAGATGTTATTACACTACGTGCTTTTATACTCATGCCCAAGAACTTTCTCACCAATTTATTCCTTAAGCTGACACTCATCCCGTTCCCAGCAGCTGCCCAGTCTAGCTAAAAGGCAATGATAAAAAAAAAAGTGGAATACAAGAAAGAATAAAAAAAAAAACACACATTGCATTCATTCGACCTTGTCATTATTAAGGAGGCAAAAAGGCGAGCACTTTTCCTTGCTCCTCCGCCTATCAGTGTATCAAGAAGTAGGGTGCGGCTGCACCTTGGCGATGCCGGGGCATGGGAGATGTCCGGCGGGGGAAGGAGTGGACCCCATCTGCATACGACCCCGCGACCCCGTCACGCCCTCAGACCCCGGCCAGGCCCAAATGCCCCGGGCCATGCCCTAAGACAAGACTCGGCGTCTTTTTGCCACCCAATCGCAATCTTACGATTCTTCACCCACTGACAACTTGATACCGTCGAAGAAATTGTTGAATGAGGACTGTTCACGACTGACGTCACTACGGCTGCAGTGACACAGCTCCCAATTTGTCGTTTTTAATACCTTGAACACGCGATGGCTTCTGTACATGAAATGAAGGGCGAAATCACCGAGATCAACCGTTAGTTTAGCAACAGATTTATGTTAATTTGTAATTCGTAACTTCGAGCATCATAAATTTGTTAACGCTCGCATCGGTTAAAGAAGGAGTGCCACCATCAAGAATCGTTCCATTCTACTGTGGCTCCATCTAGGACCTAACGAATGGACAGCTGCAGGACCGCAATAAGGAAAGACTAACTCCTTGAGCACTAACCACGTACCCAGACGAGGCATTTTAAATGTAAATAGGTCAGATCAGATTCGATCGTGCATCCTCTAGGCTCAGTGAAGTCTTGACCAATAGGCTACGGTTTGTTCGCACCGCTTGGGGAACCTCTACAAATCTCGCACTTTGCGTTTGAACGCAGTTTCTTCCGTTGACGACCAACTAGTAAATGCTGGTGGTCAAGGGTTGTTAAAGCAGGAAACGTGTGGTTACCCCGAAGGCAGAAAGGGGTGCGACGTGCGACTATGTCGCAGATAATCTGGCACAGACGCAGACAAAAGTGCCGTTTTGACCAAATTTCTGCCGTTTCGTCAATTTTTGACCGATTTAGACAGCCCAATACACCATTTTAACCGTCTCGACGAGGCCTTTCCGTTGGTGGAAGATCCAGATCAATGGAATAAAGCAGTGAAAAGTTATTCAGTAAACACCAAAAAATTTGTGGTAACCATACGGGGTAAAAAAACTGATTAGCTGCAGATAATTTTTCCCGACAGTTGATATCGCAGACAGTGGCAGAAAATTCTGCTTCTGGGGTGGTTACCCTCCTGAAAGGTGGGTTGGCGCTGCAGCATCTAGCCCTACTAAGTTCTATCTGGCCGCAAGCAAAGGAATGCACAAAGCAATACCTTTAAACACAACAAACAAGCCACGTGCCTCCTTTGAGTAAAAATTTGTGACGTCCTCGTGCACATGGGAGCAAGCTGCAAAGATTAACGATATTGCAGTCACTAGATGGTGCCAGGGTATTTTCATTATATTCTACCGTGGCGCCGTCTGGTGGCATTATTATCGTTAATAGCGCCCGCCTTTACAGCTTGCTTCCTGGTGAACGAGGGACGTATCACATTTTTACTCAATAATTCAGAAGGCTCGTGGTTTGTTTGTTATGTTAAAAGATATTTCTTTGTGCATTCTTTTGCGGGCTGCAAACAAGCGTTAGACAGAACTAGATAGCGCTAGATGGTGCTGGATGTTGCAAGCTTTCGTTTGGTGGCAGCCCGTCTTTAAACTAATACAACGACTTCAAAAAGACATTTGTTCAACGATTAGTCCATTTCGTCTTCCTGAACTGATGTAAAAAACCCCCTTTTTCATCCTCACCAACATTTTGGAGATTTGATGCAGTCCCAGCCAAAGCCATTAGTGCTAGAATATGAAAGGGACAATAATATGCTTGGTACAATCAAAAATTTCGAGGATCTTTTTACATGCCACAGACGACGTGAGCACGACGCATGACAGGGCCCCGGCTACTTTTCTCGAAAATCCTAGGGATGGTCGAGGTCAGGTTCGAACTTGAGACTTTTGGCACATGAGGTAGTGATGTTAAACATCTGGCCCCCTTGTCGTACCCTCGCCAATACTAACTACGTAGGCCCACTAGTTTATTTTTTATTTTTTATGTCACGTGCAAGTCTACTTTAAGTCTACTCTCAGTTTGAACCAAATTATTATTATTCTTGAGCGGCAAGGAGTCACGATCCCATTCGTGATCGCCGTCACTGTCACCTAATTCACATTTGTAGTAGCAACACTGGTGCACAGTGCTATATCTGTGCACCTCATTCTAAATTATGACCGTTTACCATTAATTTACTTGTGATCGTTGTTTTTGAAATCAAAATATGTTGCGAAAATGGAAAAAAAATGTAAGCCAATAGATCATTGATTAAAATTTGTAAGATTCTTGCATAAAAAACTATAGTGCGATAGAAAAGTAAGAAACCTGCAGCCTATCAGACTTATCAAGTTGTTACGCTTGCACATTTCGTCCGAAACCTTAGCAGTTTGATCTGCAATATTAATACCGTAAGCGAACGAGGACTAATACCAACAGCAAGTTCTGATTGGCTGTTGTGTTCCTACGTCATCTGCTTTTTCAATCAAAACAGACGATACACAGGCGATCGTCTGACAGCTCGCGCCTGACATAGGAACATGAGCGCCATCTCGAAACATAATTGGAAACCACGAGGGAGAAGTGCAAGACCAACTGAGACTGAATAGCGGCACTCATTAAGTTAGTAATCATGTATTCGCAACGCAGCGAGAAATGGAAAACCAGGAGAGAGGTGTGAAAAAACGGCTGACAATGTGAATTCATACACGAACTATCCATTCTCTGTCACGTAGTGAAGCATGTTGCCCACCAAGAGGTGAGGGGAGTACGGGTGGGGGGATACTTGATACAAGATTTATCGAGAACATGCCGTTATCAGCTTGTTACAGAAATTGTTCTCTAGTTGTTGTTACTGTTCGTGTTCTTATTTTAGCACTTATTCTCAAAAAGAAAAATGAAAAGTTGTCAAAGTTTGAAAACGACACACGAAATAACGGAAAAGGGTTGTCAACCTAAATATTTAATTAGCGCATTCAGAAACCATCGGTAGGAAGATGGTAAGGGTTGTTACTTGATTCTAACGACAATCAAAGGCTTAATTTCAGAGGTACAATTCACACCTAATAACAAAGACGAGTTAGCTCGGAAACCGCGACGATGTTGCGTAAGCGTGCAAATGCCGCCTCCAAAGAGCCGTGTCGCTCGACCTTTGCTCTTGTCCAGTTCGACCTTCCCTGGCCCCGATGTCTTTCAAACGCGATGACCTACGAAATGGGTCCTTGTGAGTCCAGCATTGCGGCTCTGAAGGGCGGCGGCCAGACCGTGTCTAAAGTGACAAGGGCTGTTGTAGAGTTGACGCCTCTGTTGACAGCCTCCTACGACCTTTGTCCGGGTGTTGCCCGGCAGGGTGTCCAGTGAATGGACACACACAGCGACCGGTTTGTGTCACCGTCGAGTTGGGCCTTGCACTCTACAAGCTGTATAGGAAACAGACGCAATTGGAGCGAACCAAACACGATTGGGCGGATCCCACAATCTCTCGATGTCCAGCAGAGTATACATTGAGTAGTTGTAAAAGGGTTTAAGGGTCGATGTTCCTTTAAAATAAAGAAAGGAGTGAAGATAG
>JAHWFP010168129.1:26566-58739 GCA_023313725.1 Lithobius niger | reverse complement strand
GGTCCCCCCCCCCCCCTTCTTTTTGCTGTTGGTAGTTCGACCCACTTATTCTGGTTGGAACATTTCCCCAACACCGACAGTGAATCTTTCACCCCCCCCCAACCACCCCGACTTCAGTCCTGAGGCTAAGACAACAAATCAGCCAACAACCACAAATTTGGATGGGAGGGGGCAAATTTGCGTTCGCGTTTGGTGTATCCAAATTACGTGTGGTCGGCGGGAAGTGCTGGGTACGGGTCCCGGTCGGGGCAGGAGTTGTCTTTTCTTTCTTTCTTAGTTTAGATTAAGTTCTTCTGTTCTCAGAAGGCCAGTCTTTAATGAAGCAGGCTGTTTGCTTTCGTCTACCCTAACCTTATGATTCATTTCTTTATTTATGTAAGGTCATTTTAATTTTAAGGCCTTCTTATGTATGCAGCCTGTAACAAGTAATTCGTGGGGCATTACAGGCCCTCTAGGAGGAGGAGGGGACGGCGAATCACGCCGCCACTGCCGCGAAAAAAATTAGATGCTCACCGCCACCGAAGATGTGGTATCCGCGCACACCTATGAATAATCCAAGCGAAGGCCAGGTCCGCCATCTTAAGTCGTTGGATTCAGAGGAAAACCCTCCTTGAAGAGCCGATTATTACGATTCTTTAACAATGGCGTCACACAGAGGGATCAGGAAATCCATCGCGCATTTAAGAACAACTTTGATGCTGAGCTGTTCGGAGCGTTTATAAGGGTTATTAAAAAACGATGGTTGGAACGTACCGCGTGTGTCAAAAGTCACTTGGCAAAAGGGCGTAGGTGTATGTCCGCCACGGACTGAAACACAATGTTCACTTCAGCAACGCAGTCCACCTTTGTTGACTGTAAGGACTGCGTAGGCAGGGCGCGCAATTATCCCCCTCCCCTCCAAACGGAAGGTTGGAACAAATCAGACGACGAAAAAGCGCAACCAAGAATTTTTTGTTTACACTTTGTTAGCCTTTTCTGTCGTTTATAACGAACAACCTGATGCGCCAAAAAAATGGTTCATTATACAGAGAGTTCTTAATATTAGAAGGTTCATTTCCAGCGAATTGTGAGTGTAGTGACAACAAAGTTCCCTAATGCAGAATGTAAAAACCCGACAAATAAAATCGAAGTACATACTGCTTTCCGATTGTACTGTATTGTGTGCATATTATTCGGTAAAAAAAAAAGTTTCAATTCAGGCCGGTTGGTTAAGGTTTTCCTTTTTCGTCGTCTGCTGAATTCATTGATTTCTTGAACGACACAATGTTTTGTAAATTAGTTCCTTATAAGGACGGTTTTTAGTATGTGAAAAGACCTATACAGCACTGAAAAAGGGTTCTTTGTACGGAACTATTCGTTATACAGAGGTTCTTTATAAAGAGGTGTTCCTTATTTGAAGCTTTCTTATATCGTGGGTCTACTGCATGTACAACAATAAACGTAGCTTAGCAACCCTTACATGCGAGCCCAGTCTGCCCTCTTATTCCAAGTTGTCGACGCGCCATTAAGCCTCAATTCCCCCCCCCCCCTCTTTTTCCCTCCAAAAATTCTTTTAAAAAATACTAAAAAGAGTAACACTGTCGAAGAAATAGCGATTATTGACGCGATACAAATATTTGTGAAAATGGACTTTTTAGAAGACAAACTTATCGTAAATGCAGAAACTCCGGATTTATATGGGAAGCTTCAGCATTCTTCCTCCACTCCCTCCCCTTTTAAAATCTTATAAACATGGAATGATGCTGAACCTATAGTTTCCCAGACCCGGACCACTCTTTGTGACTGAGGATGGCGCTAATGACCTAGTGGTCGACTCACCATTAAGCATTAATCTCCCCCGTTATAGTGTAAGTATATAGATTATTTTTCTCAAACACTCGTTGTAGTCACTGACTGATTAAAAAAAAAAAAAAACACCTCGAACAAGAGCTCGGTGTTATTTTCGGTTCGGAATACAAACTCGTAATCGAGAAAATTATCAGTATTAAACCAAGTTCTTGTAGTGTTACTATAGCGGTAACAGCAACCTGACAGAGAGGAGTTCGAATCGTTCATATTTTTGTTTGTTTTGTTATTTTAACATAGTTACTGTTACCGCGTTCGGTGAGGCCCACATTGACTTTATTGTGGCGGTATTCATCTTAACATCCATTTCAATATCGCAAAAACAGTTATCCTTTATTTTTCTATTTTTTTTTATTATTTTAGTTTGTCAGGCTATCTTCGTTAATTAATTAATTACGAGCAGCGTCACAAAAAGACAAGCCCGACTTAATTAACAGATTCTTTTATTATTCCAGCTGGCCGTGAAGTAATTGCCGCCTATGCCCGCCCACCCGCACTCACACACATCCTATAGCCCTTTCCAATTCCAACACACCAAGCACTGTAAAGCCAACAAAACGCTAACTACTAGAAAAGAAGGCTAGTTTGTTTATTAGAAAAACGACGAGCTAATTATTTTCTAACCTGAGACCTTTTACGACACGCCTCAGGACAGCACAAAAACCTCTTCTTCCTCCACCTCCCGCCCTGCCCCACCACCACCTCCCAACTCCCATTCCTCCCTCCACACACACATGCATACACGTCTCTGCATTATTTTATTTGTCAGCCAGCCTCACCCGTTCTTCTTCGGCAACCCCTTGAGGGGTGAAGTGGGAGACGCCGTTGCGGCGCACGTGCATACTTTTAATATGCAGACAAGTGTCTCTCAGCGTCTCAATTCTTGCCGCCCCGAATTGGACGATCGATTTTTGTGCCCGACTAACAGAAAAGCACGCAGCGTAAACACAACGCCGAAGAACCATGGCTTTTCTTTCCTCCTCTTCATGTTTTTTTTTTTCTCTCCATTTTTTTTTCGGTCGAATAGATTGAGTGGGAACTGTTGTGGCTTTCGCCCTCGTCGTGGTTCGACCATCGGCGAACTTCAAGGCACCTCATTTGCATAGGTCACCCTGCTGCCAATGCAGGGAGAAAAAATGAAGCTTTCCCCCCACCCCCCTCCAGTTGCTTACTCGCGGCGAATTACTTCTTGCGTGATTGGTTTAATTTCGCGTAAGACTACAAACTCGGAAGTAGAAACAATGCCATACCAACGTTGACGTCTACAAAAGGGACACTTTTTATCCTGAAAACCACCATGCCGCACCGGACGCAAGTTGTTTAAGATGAGAGATTGCGCAAAGCATACGACTGGGAACGACGTACAATCTACGACGCTGTACGAGTTTTGAGGGTGTGGTGTCGATACTTGTGGCACCACAATGGCCGCTTCAAATGAGGTTCCCGTTTGTCAACCCTCCAGCTTCCTATAATATACTGATAGGTTAGCTGTGATGCATATTGTAATAAACTGTACTCCATACTTTACTCCATACTTCCTGTCACATGATAATTGTAACTCTATATAAACCCTGCTAACAGGAAGTGAAGCCGTCTCTTCAGTGGTAGCTTACACCTCAGTTGTTTGTCCAGTTTATTCTTATGCCATAGGTGAACCCACGCAGTATTGTAAGACCATATTCCTACATACATCACAGAGGGGTTCGAGTCCAACGACTCACAAATTATTGAGAGATTCGAAATTCCTCTGGACTAGGGTTGCAGGTCTCATGAGATTTCCGGATTTTTCAAGATTTGCGCAGATCTGCTGAGAGTCGGGAGTTTTAAAGATTTGCCGATTTCACGTGGTTCTGCTGCCATTTGCATGCATTTCCGTGAATTCATTTCGGAGATTTATGTGTTTTTTTCACGTTAAGCGGATTTTCGTGGATTTTCCCGGAATTGCTTGGATTTTCCGATTTGTTACGAACAGATTAAAGGATTTGCAAATCCTAACGCAAAAAAGCGTTAAAAGCTTTGATGGACCCATTTCTTGCGGTAGCGTGGAGTTCTTAAAAGGAATTGTGTCATGCCTGTTCTTGCTCAAGCTAGTCGCTACCAGTTGCTAACACTCAAACCAATTCGTTTGAAACTTAAAAGTAAGCTAACAACTATTCCTAAATATGATATTCTGGGTCAGAGTGACGCTAATAATTTATTCCTACTAACACGAATACTGTTCATTTGAGTGGACGCACATTAACTGTTGTGATCGGCGTCATTCTCTTCCAGCAACGTAACCAGAGCGATCCTACGCACTCCTACGATGTAGGCAACCCACAAGCACTTCGTTCAATCTATTCTGCGGTTCAGCAGGGAAGCCCTCTAAGGTACACCAGGGGCCCAATCTTAGTTTGAGACCTGCAGTGAAGCCTTCGTCGATACTTGAGGGGCCCAATTCAGTCTACAACGTCCCGCTTTTCTAAAAAACGCGCTTGCTAGTTGGTGCCGATGTAAACGTAGTGATTCTAGGCGGTCAATACAACTTTTGGGATAGCGGAAATTGTAACCGGAATTACAAATTAAGTTGATCGACCCCGTTAAGCTCTTGAGTACCATTAGAACACTGTTGGGGAACAGGATTGGGGGGAAAAAAATCATGATTGAAAATAAATAATTTTTTTAAAGGCAGATTTTTAAAATTTAAATGCAGATTTTTTAAAATTGAAATCGAATTTTCGAGTAATATTAGTCATTATGAATCTAAAATCTATAGAACTAAGATCGTAGTTTTTGTGTGTGTTTGTTTGTGTGTCCGCAGTGGGAATTAGGGATCGGCCGATATGACTTTTTACCGATACAATACGATACCGATGAAGGGTAAACCGATCTGAACCGATGCCGATGTCGATACCGATGATAATAATAATAAATCGCGACTAAAAGTTTAAATTTCGTACAAAAATAACTTCAGTTTCAAGTTTTGCATGGCTTCCAACTGTAGAGATTGTCCAAAATGTTCTGCACAGCAATAACAGAATTTATATTCTTGTTTCTATATGGCTTCAGTACATTCATCTTCTCAGTTGGATTTTACGTTGGTCGTTGTAAAACTTAGAGCATTGGAATCACCGCATGCTACATTTTCATTACAAACTGAGCTAATGGCTTTCCTTTCCTCACTTGGTTATTGCTTTTGTCGTGCTTGGTGTCAATTTTGAAGGGAAAACTGTTGCGCTTCTTGGCATAACGAATATCTGTATCGGAAGCCTTACGGTGGTCCGATACCGATACGGCAAAAAATACCGATAAATACAGATCATACAGATACCGATATCAATATCGGACTATCCCTAGTGGGAATCTTGATGATCCTTATTCTAGCGAAGTTCGCAGTGGGAATGTCGATAATCTTTATTCTATTGAAGTCCGTTAGTGGGAATAGCTGAGGCTTGGGTGATGAGCGACTGGTAAACTGTGATGTTCAATTTGTTGAGGACCTTCAACAACAATTTGGCAGGTGGAAGGACGTCACAGTATTTTTTATACAAACGGGAAATCACAAGAATGCTCTATATGACCAGCCATATACGGAGAGCTGCCCTAGTCGATTCCTAAGACTACCGTAATTATTGGGGCGGATTTTGACTGTGAATGATCTTCTTCTATAACTAAAGCTACACCATTCAAGAGTTTCATTGGAAATACAAGTTTGGAAACCTTTTTCACACATTTTTGCCAGATCTAGATGTCACGTGTATGAACTCGTCAGTCCACAGAAACGAAAATAAAGAAATTTAAGGCATTTTTACAGTTCATTTTTATTCCTGTCACAGGAAAACTGCACACTTAAAACCAAAACTGATTTATATCAATGTTTTTTTTTATCGATTTAAATCGTGAATTTAATCAGCCATTTGAATCAAACTCCTTTAAATCAAACTCCTTTAAATCACTGATTCAATTCACGAGTTATATCGATAAAAAAAACATTGATATAAATCAGTTTGTTTTTAAGTGTGCAATTTGGATTTGGGTTGGATGATCAAACGGCTTTAAAACATCCAACGCTGGTTGGGAGCCGTTTTGTACAGTCCCTTACGTCACACTAGCAATGCGATCTCCTGTCGTTTTGGCGCAGAGTCTAAGACTCTGTTTACTCTTGACGTGCTTTCCTCACTTCCTAGGGTACAGCGAAAGTTCACGAAGCTCCCTCTTCACCTCGACTTAATTACTTCCATTCTCGTATGGTCGCGAATAGTTAATGACGTCAAATTAACTTGTTCCTCCCCCCCCCCCGCCCGCCCCCGTCCCCACCCCTCGCAATACACTTATAAGCCAAGCGATTCTCCACCTCCCTACTCCCTTTCAAACCCATCTCCACACGATCCCTAGCAACAAGCATTCAAGCAACCGCTTCGCAACTAAAAAGCACTCGCTTTTCAGGCGCTGGAGGCCTGGACGGTATTTGCATAGTGAACCCGACAATGCGAAAGGTATTTTTGGATGCTCTAAAACTCCTCCACCCTTTGAGACGCCATCAATCACTGACGAGCGAAAGAAGAGCTAAAACGCGGGAAAATGACGTCATCAACTTGAAAAAAAATCCGTCCTTTCTGTCAGACCGCCTGCCCAATCAACCGTGATTAACATCCGTAACCGAAGGCGTTTTCGTTGCATCAACTGATTACGGTTTTTGGCCGCAGGGTGACTCCGTTATCACTAATTTTTTTTTCTTCAAGTTGTTCCCTGCCTAACTAAACTCAATTCTTTTCGTCTAGTGGGTGGCTGGCTGTGCAGCGAGACACATTATAAATTTTATATGAATGTGTAGCGAACAAGATAAGACAGAAGTTGCGCGCTTAAATTTATGGGAGGCATTAAAAGAATCTCTAGGTGTGAAATAAACCGTGTTAAAAACAAATAAATAAATAAATAAAACAAAAACCACGTAGTTCAAAGTTGAATAGCGGCGATTATTACGATTACTTCTCGCGCCTAACGACTGGATCTAAATCCATTCTCTCTCGAATATATGTGAGTCAGAAGTCACAGCTTGACTAGAGTACCCAAAAGTATCTACTTACCATCCACAAAATCATGACACACAACCTCTAACTGATCGTGGGGATTGGAGGTTAGGGGGTGGGTAAGGTTTTAGGTGGTCTGACGATAGCTCGACCGTCTTCTGTCCGGGAAGCAAAATTTTTTTCGTAAACAGTTCAACAAAACTCTCTACATATAGTGTCCGCGACCTATCTTTAGTTCTCGCGCAAAACGAACACAGATAATCAATTGTACGTTTTTGGCAGTAGAGTGCCTTGTTGATATCCAAGATGGTTACAAAAATAATAGCGGCCATCGATTAAAGCCACCCCATCCAGGAAGACGTAGCCGATTACAAAATACTTGCAGGACTCAAGATACGCCGCGCACACAATACCTCTCCATACAGCCCAGCAGAGTACAGAAAAAAAAACCCGTTTAATTCGACTTAGTCACCTAACCTAACCCAACCCAACACAACCTAACCTAACCTAACTTCAATGAACACAGATCACCATTAAAGTCAATTTACACATAATCACCACTAGTGGGCGCGAAGTAACGAAGTTTCGTAGCGAGATCAGACCCGCCTGTCTGAACTATTTACGAAAAAAAAATGCGTCAGGGGAAAGTCGAAGTTCTGTCTTGCCTTAGCCATCCCGTGATGTGTTCGGGACGAGAAGGCCCCTTTAGTCTCTCATGCTCATGTCGATTGTGGCATGTCAAAGATACTGAGTTTTCTGCTTGGATTTCTCCAACTAAATTGTCCCTCTCGTCATCTACAATGGGGTAGCTAACCCAAATCGGGTTCTGCTTCCCTTAAGTAAAAACAGCAACAGTACAACAACATCTTAACTGCCGAAAGCCTACTCCTTATAATGGTTTAACCGTGCTGTACATTTTCCTAACATACTTTTACTCCTTGAGGCCAAAACGAACATTGTGGAAGTAGTTTTTCAGATGCATCCCGTTCATGACATTCGCATGCTGTTTTCGGCATGTGCCATGGCTTAGTTGCCAGCATACATCTCCAACGTGGTGAAACTCCGACCGGCTTCGAAAATTAGTCACACTCTCTCCGCTGACCAGTAATTATTTCTCTTTTTTTTTTACAGCTCGAACTAAGTGAACAAAAACTGTACGTGTTCCCCGGTTTTACACCACCCAGGATTTGTTGACAGTTATAAAATGGTAACACTACACCGTCAAGTGACCTTTGGGCTTCCTAAAATAAAATGGCTTGTTCGGCCTCACCCTACAGCCATCGGTTACACTGAGTGGACAAAAATAAAAACCACCACCAACAACAACAACAACAACGTCACAAACCCCCAACAACGCTGCAATTTGTAGGTTCGCTACGTAATAAAAATTTAGTACGGAACAGGCTCCCACCTGCAAGACTCATTTTCCCGTGTTTAAGCCGGGCAGCCGCGTTCGTGTAGATTCCCCCGAATTACCAAAGTGTTGGTTCCAAAGCCGTTGTCCGGTCGGTCATCAGCGTTCGCTTCACTTTTGTGACCAACACAAGTCGTTGCCGGTAAAGGTGTTAAGTCTTGGCCAACACAATGTCCTTTAGCCAAAGTCCCTAGACAAGCAACTGCGGGGGAGAAAAAGGAGAGCAAGCTTCTTTCTTTTTTTAGGGGGGGGGGAGGGGGAAGGGTTAGGGCGCCCTCAGGTTTTATTAACTCTTTTATTTATATACACTTTTTTTTTATAAACATCCACTGTCAAATCGCTTTTGGAGGGACGCTTGTTTGCGGGCCACACCAAGTGAAAACGACTGGAACCCACAAACAAAGTGTCAAACTAAGGTTTACACCGGACGAAAAGCCAAATGGTAGGGTTAAATCAATACGGATGCAAACCTATTTACGTTGCCTTTTGGACTTAAATTTCAGACTGCTTGAGCGGGGAACTGAACCGGCACGACCTTTGAAACCAAAAAGTCTACCGCTGAGCCATACTGACAAGGCCGAAAAGAACAGCTTGTCTATGGATGTTTCCTTTTGGCCGTGTCAGTATGACCCAGTGGTAACAAAGGTTGTGGGTTCAGTTCCCCGCTCAAGCAGTCTGACAGTTGAGTCGAAAAGACAACGTAAACAGGTTGGCATCCGCATTTATTTAAACCTTCTCGAGTCCATTTGGCTCTTCGTCCTGTTTAATTCTTAGTTTCACGCCTTGAATGTAAGATGAGTAGAGTGAAGCTAACAAGGTACGCGTTTTATGAATAAAATAATTTATCAAGAGTCACATGAATAGAAATAAATAAAAAAAAAGTTAAAATACAAAACGTGGAGTCATGAAAACCAGGAAAAACCAATCGCCGAAAGTGTCCTGAGTCCCAGGCGAAACTGGTAGGATGGGCGATTGGTCACGAGGAAGAACTCAAACAATTTAATTTTTTTTTTTACGCAGGTATTTGCTAGTCAACCTTTATTGATTTACGATTAGTTTCCCCGTTTCCACAAAATGAATGCGGTAATACATAAGAAATTAAATATATTATAAATAACAACACAGATAAAGAACTAAGTAATCTTAAACATTGTTCAATGTTGTTCTCATTTCATGCTATTTCCAAAATTTCCTGTTCTTGTTCAAAAAACAGCTTCTAGCTGTGATCGGCCGATTAAACAGCTTCTCGCAGCGAAAATTCAAAATCCAACATGGCGTCTATTTCGGGGTTATCGAATCGAAGACAAACCGTCGAAGCGGCCAGCATTCAGAAATCAGTCCGTCGTCTTGTACTGCAGTAATAATTGTATTTTTGTTGTCATGAACCGACTCTGTCATGTTGCATGCATCATACGTCGAGTCGCGAGGCACGAGGAGAAGATCTGCATCCGCCTTGTTGCCAGGGTTACTAAGTATAGAGACAACTCGCAAGCCTCATTCTCCGGTAAAGGCGAGATGCAGCCAGCAGATTTAGTATTAACCAAGTAAAAACTAGTGAGCGAGAAAATTTACGTTGCGTAAACTCGCCCTTAAAGGACAGTAGGACCGCGATGTGCACAGTGGGCTGCCACAGTCCGAATTTACAGCGGAATTTTTCACCTTTTGGCTATACGGTCCTGCCACGAAACTTCAGTGTGTTTGAAAAAGCGTTTATCCGAAGAATATAGGCGGGTTTTAGCGATGGCTAAGGAGTAGTAAAGAAAGTAGGAGGAGAAAGGAGGCCCTCAGAAACCGGAGGGGCGGGGGGGAGGGGGTAGAGGGTGAGGGGGAAGAGAGTGATGCAAGGAAGGTCGTTGAATATGCAAATGCACCCGTGCCAACGACATTAACTTTAGAAAAGTCCCCCCTCCAAGGCTCGTCGTTTGCCCAGGGGTGAAATGATTAGCGCCCGAGGACATGAAGGGAGCATGCGCACTGCACGGCTCGTGCCATGCCTCCACCCGGACCCACCCACCCTTCCCCTACCGGCTAACGACAAAATCGTCCTAAGCACCCCAGCTTGGGGTGAAGGTGGCCTTCGGTGGCAAGGTGTTGGCTGCAGAAAACACCAGCACTAATCCAAAATGATGCTACCATCGCGTGGTGATGCAACATTCGAATGCACAAACCACAATGATGGTCACCTAAGACTGCTCAGATGATAGAGCCAACAAAATTCGAAACACTAATCGTAAATGATGGCACGTATTTTTACAATTTTGATTCGGCGATCTATTAGCAAAAATCCTTTCCAATTTTACAAAAAAAAAGTTTTCAAAAACTCCTGTCACAAGTAAATTATTTCTAAATTATGTAATTTAGCAACGCGCCGTCTCACAGACAGCGCTCCCTACAATCAGGTTTATACTAATCAAGGCCAACTGAGATAGTAGCTACGTTCGTCGCTTCACTCCAGGCCGGTCAGGTTGAAGTTTTTCCGGTATTAGTTAGTGACAGACACGCTTGGCGCCGTCCACCGTACGGTCTGCGACCACAAGGGAATTGTATCCGGACAAAGTGAATGAGGGAGAAGCCCTCAGTATACGCCGGATCTCGCAATTTAATCGCATATGGTTCGTTCATCGCCCTCTATTTAAAGTTTAACAGATAGCGGAGTAAACTACGCATATTCCCGCATAAACGTTGTTCGCTTGCCAACCACCCTTGGTTCTCAGGCCGTACGGTACTGGGCGAGTCCTGGCGTGTCTGCCTTAACTAATACCAGAAGAACACAAAGCTGACCGGCCTGGAGTGGAGTGAAGAACGCAGCTACTATCTCAGTTGGCCTTGTGCCTTAGGCCTAACAAAATGGCGACATAGCGATTGGAACCGTGGCAATTTACATTGATTGCAACAGTAAAGATAACGACCACAACTAAATGGAAAGACTTATTTATAAGGAAAGAAAGACACTAGCTGTAATTTACAGTTTCACCGTTTTGTTTTCGTGGCTTCCGTAAATTTCCTCTATTGTTTTCCTTCGCTTGTTTCATGCACTTACCACTAAAATCATCGTTCATTTCAGAAGCGGCGCTGCAGTCGCGGCCTATTTTTTTTTCTGCACCGAACGGAGAAAAACCGAGATACAAAGCAAACTAAGCAGTATTTAAGGAAAGCTTAAAGCCGAATTGTAGAATTAATTTTTCCACCGAGTAAATAATTCGTACATCAAGCTCACGAGCAATTCGATTTTTTTTTTAGCACGCTCTTTTCAGCTATTAAAATCCGCACAGGAGTAACTGACAGGCATATCTACCCAGCGTTGCCAGGCAACACAGCGGTCAGAGCTGGAGGCTGGAGAAAATGTAAAGCAGCACACTCCCTCTCCCCCTCTCCCCCCAAACCTTCGCCTCCGGACGGGAATAGAAAATTCACTCAGTTCAATTTGCTCGCGACACTCAGCATCTGGTGCTCAATTTAGTTGACTGTAAAAGGGTCAGAGATGGTTTTGGAAGGAGGGAATAGAAGGGGGGAGGAAGTGGGGGTGGGGGGGGGGGGGACGGTTGGGTTTGTCGAGAGGAGCTAATCTACCCCATCATTAATGCGGGAGACAAATGTCCTTAGCTAAACTCCACGATAGTCACTTACATTAACTACGTTTGGTGTAATGCTATTCGAACCGTCATTTTGCGATTCAATTTGTTGTCAATAGAATTATCGAGTTGAATGTTCCCCAAGTTGCAAATGGTGGGTGCCACTAAAACCCAAACAATCTTTTTTTTTTTTTTTTTTGTTTTGTTGTTGTTATTATTTTGTCCTGAAGTAGAAAAAGAAAGAGTGTTTGGAGTAAATTGTTTAAGAACTATCACGACTGTGATGTTTTACACCTTGTTATGTTTTGTTTCGGGGAGAGGGAGATGGGGTTTTATTGTTAAATATCAGACTAAATCAGGTTCGTATTACGTTCCTGGAGTTTTTCTTTGAGAAATGATATTGCATGTTGACTTCTTGCTTCATTGTCATTAATATTTTTTTTAATTTTTATACGTGATTTAGTTACCTATCGGGAACTACTCGTTCGTTTTGCACCACACTCATTTTCAAAAAGTCAGATATTCGTATACACAATATCTAGCAAATTTTCGACAGCATATAATCAGTAGATGGTAGGATTGCTATTCTCTGTCTTCTTCAGGCTTTAAATCCCACTGTGAGTGCAGCTACTGACCGTTACGTAAACTTTCGTAGCAAGAATCTCCATTGTTTGTGTCGTGATTTAGCTCTATTATTGGAGCCAACGTTTTATTTTTGATGGCAAGAGTACGGTAAGCTCTTTTGGTTTTCTTTACCTGCTGGCCTCACACTACACGCGAGCATTAGCTCTTGTGGGGCGAGCGTAGACATATTTCAATTGGTCTTTTTTATTTGAGCGGAATAAATTTACTACTTGCTTACAAATGTTGGCTCTTTTAAAGCTGATAAACGCGTAAAGAATGGTTGTCATTGCATACGGAAATTAAGGTAGTTTCACAAAAAATACCGCTTTAGGGGACATTTTCCTGCCACCAAGGGGCACTATGTCTTCATTCAAAACAAACTGACATGGATGTTAATCGAAAGTAGTCTTGGTGGCTGAGGGGTGGCAGAGTTAAGCCTCACTGTAAGCTGCTAAGCTGGCAGGTAAATGGAAAGGGAACTCTGTAAAAGAACCTGCCAGACCTGCTATCAGGAGAGTGTGCGAGGCTCACACCCTCCTTCAGCAATTGGGAGCGTTTACTCTGGCCTCTCAGCCTTAGATTTGCTTTGGATTTTTTTCCCGTTCAAACCCGTTAAAAATCCCAGATTTGAACCCCTTTCCCTCTGCAGCAAAGTTTTTGAATTCCTAAAACGAGTCAAGGTTTAAAATTCAGCTTCAGGTGACTCGTGGAAAGAAGCTAACAATATTACCCATAATACAATAATAACTATGGATTTATTTACCTGTATTTATTTAACTCTTGTTGAGCCTTTCGCTTTCCGTCTTTAATAACTATTGAGCTAGACAGTGTGAGTGTCTTTTGTTGTGAAACAGGGCTTTTTTTCTTGTGACTTTTGTTCGTTTGCAATGGAGTTTCACAATACGAAAATTAACACTGTTTTTCGAACTATTAGGCAAAAAAATTTTACAATAAAAAAAATGGAAAAGGTTCATAACTAAGTTCATACCTACATTTTACTTTATTTTGGATAAATATCAGAAGTCAATTGAGGAAAACTTCAAAACGCCGCATTTAACTCAGCTAAAATCCCCGACAGTAATTTTTCCGCATGTAAATGCCAAAGTAGTGCTATACTTTGAAAACACCGTGACCAGTGTGCACCGATCGTTGACAGGGATGCGTGATTTACAATTACTTTTTGACTCACAGTGTTCCGACAGTACGCAGTTCACGTGGGGGGGGGGGGAGGGGGGGCTGCAACAATCCACATGTTGCCAAGTTTTCAGAGTGTTACTCAAAGCAGTACAGGCTCGAAAAGCGTTTAATCCCTACATGCTTCCCGCAACCCAACTTCCTCACGCAAACTTATTCCTTCAACTACTTCATTTGCGGCTCATCATTTTCCGTTCCGTCCTTCCATCCGTCCACAGTTTTCTTTCCTGTGGCACCATCCACTCTTTTCCTCTTTTTTTTTTCCTCTTCCCGGTGGGACTTCGACTAATCTGTGACGACCGTCCATTTTTCTCCGTCATCCCATTTATTTTTTAACAGGCAAAAATCCCCCCTTTTCGACCCCATTTGTGAAACGTATCTCGGGCTTTATGTAGCCCGTAAATCCTACGAAGAAGAGTAAAAATGTCACCGCACCGCGCCCGGACACAAAAATCGCAGCGACCCGCAAAGAAGAAAAGAAATGTACGGAGACGAGGATAGGAAAAAAAAAAAAAAGCTAAAAAGTGGAAGAAAGAAAAGAAAAACGAGCGAAAAAAAAAAGGATTGGGCCCAAAGCATTGCCTTGGCGCACGCCTTCTCTTCCTCATGTCCGCGAACAGCAAGTTGGTTTTCAGCTGAGTGGCAGGGACTTACTTATAGTCGTGAACTAAACGTCATCAAATGACGATCACAAAAGCGCATGTAAACGTGCCGCCCTTATACGTGACACCGTCAAAGGAAACGAAGGTTAGAAACTGCTGACGAGCGAAGTTTGGGCTACACGTCGTTATAAAAGTGGCCGTTAAATCTAACGAAAGGATATGAATGCTGTCGACGTGTGTTCCGGGGTGAGAAACACGTTTTCGAAGCGTGAATTCAACACGTTTTACATTAAACTAACTTCGGCTTAGTTGAACAATCGTGTTTTGGAATGCATAACGGGTATAAACTAAACCCCACATGAGCATACGTAACTATTGTTGCAATAATGGCCAACGTTTCATGGCATGACAAATAGGAAATATCTTCGCGGTGCACGTATACAAAATCACGAGACACAATTATTTAAACAGTTTATGAAAACAGTTTTTGCTTGTTTGAAATGCTTGCCTTGTAATTAGCCGGTATTAAAACCCTGCATCTGTTCTGCATCACGGGAAATTGTTTATCTAAGGGTTGGATAGCTGCTAAGAGAGTTTCCGACTAGAGGAACCGCTTAGGGACTACGTAAAAGGTTATATAGTGTCCGCGGCCTATCTTGAGTTCGCCACAGAACGAATACAGATAATCGATTGTATGTTTTCGATAGCAGAGCACCTTGTTGATATCCTAGATGGTTACAAAAACAATGGCGGCCGTCGATGAAAGCCGCTACCTCCAGGAAGATGTAGCCGCTCATAAAATATCTGCAGGACTCAAGATACGCTGCGCGCACAATAGGGACAGTTGCAGACAATCCCACTCAAAGGACGCCAAACCAGACAGATTATCTGATCTCTCCGCTCTGTAGGAAAAATTACTTTCCACTTTTGGTCAAATTGGCCCTTCATGTAAGGTACCTATATATTGCCTATAAATACTGGCTAATACAAATTAGATGCCTCATTACTCAAATACAGGCTTATTTAACAAATGTGGGACAAATGTGGGGATGCAAGTAGCTTCAGCCAGTAGAGTAATAACGCACTGATGTACTTCCTATCGTGAGGAAGGAAAATATAGTTTCGATATTTAAATGTCTCCAGCCCTGGTGTTCAAATGGCAGTTTAAATATATCCCTGGCCTGGTATCCTTCAATGTCACATGAAAATGCAAATTTTTAAAACTTCCCCAGCGAAATCATCTTATTATATTAAAATGTTAAGGGAACATACCCTCTGTCATGACTTTTGCACAAATTGTTATGCGCGTATGCGCACCAGCACGCATTTATTTTTGCTAACGGTAAAAAAAGCTAGGGTTGGTATGTATTTTCTTCAGTTAAGAAATAACCAACAACAAAAGTTCGTTTCCCCATTACGCTGCCTGAAATAGACCTGTGCGTCCGATATGCATGGCTTAATAGAAATTCTAGAAATAATAGAAATTCTTGAGATTTCTCGAGTGGGAGAGTTAAAAGAAAGGAGTCGAAAATGACATTCAACACTCAGGAACTGGCAGAGTAAAATCTTTTTCTCTGTTCATGCCCGTGTTTTTTGGGCTGTTTCATACAAAGTGATTGCTTGCAGTATTTCTGTAATGAAATGTGTGACGCGTAAATAAATAACTGCAATAGATATAAAAGCACATGTGGTTGTTGCTTATTTACGTCAGAAAAACAACATCGGCCTTAGTCGTCAGCGTTCGGAAGCTTGGTCGCAGCAACAGCATAAATCAAGGCTGAAATGTTCAAAAGTCAAATCCCATTTCTTCAATAAGCTTGTATGTCAGCTAGCATAAGGGTAAGTATATAGTCATACGTATAAAGCTTAAAAGTTTCACACCTCTCACTATTATCAAGTATCTAACGCATAGGTTTTAGCAAGAATTCATAGGGTTTGGGAATAAACAGTCTCTATTGAAACACATTAGATCGGTCCCCATTAGTTCATTCCGAGTTTTCAGAGGGCGCCACGTGTTCTATCTGGTAATTTTTGCTCATTTTTCAGCCCAAATCTAAAGTAAACTAAATTACAACTAAGCTAGGCTAAATAATAATTAACTATAAGCTAGTTTCGTTTAGTTTAGTTTAATTTTCGGCTAAAATCTGAGTAGAAATTCCCACATAAAACACGTGGCGCCCTCTATAAACTAAGAATGAACTAATGTGAATGTATCCAAGACGTTTCAGTATGGGTCTCAGTCACAAATTCTCCTCCCAACCCTATAAATTCTTGGTTTTAGTGAATATACGAAGACGGTCTCGCAAATGGAAAAAAAAAAGGTAGCAAATTAAATCTCGCTGAAAAGCAATCATGGGAGCAAGCAACTTCACGTTCAGACACCCGTTTGTTATATTTTATTTTTCTGGTGGATGATGACTTATTGTAGCTTAACCTGGAGACAAAGCTTTGTGGAGATGCAGAATAATATTCCATGCATGTTACCGTCTCCCTAAGCGCGCTCCGGTGAACATTATAAGCGCATAAACCCTGATGCGGCTGATTTGCGAGTTAGCCAATGAGTCACCTTAGGTGAGGTAATTGGGGGAAGGTGGTGGTGGGAATGCCCCCCCCCCCCCCCCCCCCCCCTGTTGAGGGTCACAGGTGCACACATGACCTGCCGGTAATCGCACGTGACCCTGCTCATCCGGTGGGGGCGTGTGTTCGTCAGGCGCGAATCCGGTAAACCGGAAATTGCTCCAATTTATGAGGATGGTAGTAAACGTTGGACAACTTGAAGAACGAGGGCAGACAGGGGGAAAAAAGACGAAAATCGGGAAATGGGAAACGAACCACTGATTATGTGAAAGCAATGAAAAAAAGCGATGAAAAAATGTAAGGAGAAAAAACAAAAAAGAAATGATTTAGATGAAATTCTTTTTCAGACAGGGTGGCGTTCAAAAGCTCATGATGATATTCCCTGATTTTTCGAGGTTTTCCAGACCAATTCTGACTCTTTTTCTAATTTTTTTTTGGTCGAAGAAAGGTGTAGCACTGGACTAACAATTTTTTTTTCACATTTCACTCAAATCACAAATGTAAAAAGTAGGACTGCCATAATCTAAACAAAACTAGAAACGCACTTAACACTTAACGTCTCACGTTCTTCGGGCTAAAAAAATTCGTCAATATAACCAGGTGTTAAACAGGGGAAGAGTTTTCTGGCTGATTTTTTCTTACAGACTACAGGCTGAAGGAGTATTTTGTTGAACTATTTGCGTGTGGGTCTTTTGCTTTTATTGCGAATATGAGTCAGCCGCTTTGTCTGGAAAGCCAAACCAGACAAGACATGCGAAGTAATTTTTTCCTAGGGTATGGAGTGATCAAAAAATTACAAGGAAATTCCCTGGCGCCTCCTATGTACCATCAGTGAACTAGTATTTTTGTCCTTTGTATGTTTATAATACAGGACTAGCTGTACGGTCTAATGAAAAATTCCAGCTGACCTCCCATGGTGTCTGCATGTTTTACGACGCTGCTAAGCTGGTGGTGCAGCTTAGCAGCCCCTTGTTTTCATTGGCTTTCGGAGCTTAGAGCATCCGCCTGCAGTACTGTACATCTAATTGCAGCCATTTCATTGGCTGTCTTAATGATGAGTTTGCTGTGTGCATCTCATCCCAACCTAAGCGTATTATATATAAGTACAGATGTTACTGCAGTACCGAATGCTCTTAAACCATGGAGCTTAGAGCTGGGCCGTTATGAGAACGAACGGTGGAGTCTAACTCTGAGCCGACATTAGGGAGGGAAGGTGGAAAGTCAGTATGGTAATGGACTTAGTACTACACCTACCCTCACCAGCTTTCCACCTGCCTTCCCTATATGGGCTCAGAGTTGGACTCCCCCGTTCGTTCTTACAATGGCCCAGCTCTACACATAGTGTGATAGTATACAAGTCCATGCTTAAACTCACCACACCCATGGAGTATAATGCAGATTCCTTACCGATATAATGGGTGTTTTTCTTATTACGAATCTCATCAAATACCAAATTAAACAATGTGTATTAATTAACATCAGCATTTCGGTAATGAAAGATATTTCCCCCCAAAAAATGTGGGTGGTTGTGGTGGGGAGAGGGGGGGGGGGGGGGAGAAGGAGATAATTGTTTCCCAGGCGCCATGTAACAATTACTAGAGCGAACAATTACGACTATAAGGTCAGCAAAGTCCAAAAAGATAGGTACTTCGGGTGGCCCAGAGCGCCTCGTGGGGGGTCGGGAAGGGGCACTAGGTATGAAAAGAAACTAAGGTCACAAAGTCGTGAATGGCCGTGGGTAGGAGGATGGGGGGGGGGGGGGGGGGGGGGCCCGCGGGGGGGGGGGGGAGGGTGTTAGAGAGAACAGCGCCGTTAATTGAAGCTATCCATCCGTAGTCGGGAACGAAAACCTGCCTACTATAGCCGTAAAGAGCATCATAAATGAATACTTGGTCTTGGCCGACAATGGACTCGTCCCAAGCTAGGCAGAGACAATGGACTCCCCTACCCTCTCCCCCCACCCTCTCTCTTTCTCTTTATTTTGTACAGACTCCTGGGGCCTCCTGGGATGACTCGTCGCGCTGTGACTTCATTTTAATTCCCGCGCTAATTAGCAGTTGTAATTAACCTCCGGGGTCGGTTTGCTAGGCCGTGTGTCTCTCCCCCCCCCCCCAGATTCTCTCTCTCCCTAGATAAATTGGCCCGGGATGGGGCTTTTGCTTCTTCTTGTTTTTTCGTTCTTCTTTTTCTTTTGAGTTCATGGTGCAAAGCTCGGTAGGACGCGAAAAACTTTAAAAAGAAAAGACTAGAAAAAATATTTAAAAAAAAATATAGTGCCACCGGGGTTGGTTAGGCCCGCTCTAATCAGCACTAATTCACCAAACAGCGCCATGCCAAGGCGTCTCCCTGTCTTCCTTTGTGAAGGCCTTATATCCAATTTGCTACTTGACGTTCGAAGGAGGTAGGTAGTTAGTTCTTCCAGTGTTTTTGTTTTGTCCTAAAAAGTTTTACGCACTAGCCCGAAAGGCATTAAAAAAAAAAACAGTTTATTTTTACTCACTAAATAAAAGACAGAGGACCTCGAGGGCACCGCAGACTTTTACAAAACTTGACCGATTAGGTAACGTGAAAAATTACAGCAAGGAAACAGAAACGTTTATTTATTATAACTTGACCTATCACTGTGCCCCTCGCATCTTTTAATTTTCTTGAAGCTTAGCTTCGGTATTTTAATGCAAATTTCTTCGAAGGCGTCTATGAAGCCCCGCTGACGAGACGGGAGCTGCAGTGGGAATTTATTCCAGCGCGCTGGCCCCCAACAGATCCCGTTCGTGTTGCAGAAAGGCCTAAAATGTCAGTTGTCCAAAAGTCCACTTCTGGTTCACGGACCCGGACTAAAGCATTGGTGGTGTTAGTTGCCCTGTTTATACGTATTGGTCACAACCACGTTACTCATTGCTTCCTTTTCAGGAGGGTTGGGGGGGGGGGGGCGGATATATCCCTCCTGAATGCCATTCGTCGCTGTTGCCAGCTATACTTACGGTCCCTCATGTGCTATTTGGTTCTCTCACACCATCTTCATGGTGTTCGTCAGAGTTTCCATCTTCCGCAAACTTACCGCGTCAATAAAGTAATGGTCTTCCGTTCTTGTAACTTGCCAAATTGGTACGTATGGTCATAACTGGAAACTTTGTCCCAACTATTGTCCCAACTCTGTAATAATGGCACGCGTTCAAATGACATTCCTCTAGATCGTATATTAATAATTGTCGAAATGAAGTTGGTCCCAACTATTGTCCCAACTTTGTCCCAACTTTGTTTCCAACTATAGAGCAGCGTCAAGTGACGTGATATTGGCTACGAGACACCATTTGGAGGTAATAGCTACAAGGTGCACTAGATTAAAATGTAACGGAAAACAACGACACTTCTACTCAAGACAGTGCTTTGAGAGCGGTTTCTTAGGCTAAAAAGAACGTTGTTTTCTCCAAGAACAAAAATCGCGCGTTATACGCTTAAGAAATCCAGTCTAATAGCATTGGCTTCATTAAGACGACCTTCTTTTCGCCCTCCAGTGCGCCTTGCAGCTAACCCATTAAGGCTTCACCATAGAGTTATGCACAATAATACTACGTTGTGTCACTGCCCTATTGGAAAATACTGTGCCAACCTCTCGTCCTGACTGTCGTCGAAACTTTTTAGCGGTACGGGTTGTCCCAATCTGGAATACCTTTCGGTCCAGTACGGTGAATGCAGATTATTGAAAGCTGAACCAGTGCACACATTTTTAAAACGCCCGTTGCCAGAAAGCTTTTTTAATTTTAATTTTTATTTTTATTTTAAGTTTTTAATTTTTATTTTGAATTTTAAAATGTTGATTGCTCAGGAACGGAGTAAGCGGCTCCACAGCCCGTCCGTCTTCCTTCCACATAGTGGTGGTAAATTTTATTATTATTTATTATTACAAGTCTATCCTCCTGCACCGGTTTTTTTTTTTTTTACCGGTACAGGACGATACCGGTTGCTGAGTCTTATTTAAGATGTATATGTAACGTGTGGCGCAGAGGCAACCTGGGTTACTGCACTGTGACTGAGGTTGGCGCCTAATGACCTAGCTGTAGACGCTCCAAAGACTCAATCCTTTCCCCTGCAAAGTAGGTATATTTAAAATGTAACGTCAGCAAAATTCTTAATGGGGGTGATCGTTGGGAAGGGGGGGGGAGAAAGGGAGACAAGCAAAATAATTTATATTTTTTTGTGTGTTTTTTTCAGCCACTGTAATGGTCACACCCGGTCACACCACAGTATACGATGCAGGTTTCGATGCATTTTGAATTAATACTTTCTTCAGGATTGGAGGGAGGATGAAGGGGTTCGATGCAGATTACGTACTGGAAAATGAGTCGATGAGTTGAAAGAAAATTATAATGAAAGTTATGGTTCAACATCACACCTAAAGACGGTAAATAGTCTTCAGTAAAAACGAACAACTCAAGTAAAATGAAACAGGGTCAAAGAATCGATCGAGTACGGTACATAAGTTGCTTTTGGTCTTGACCAGTGACCGGATACGGTTTTGGGGGACGCTACATAGTGACGACTAATACGAACGCGTGAATACCTCATTCAAAACACCATGTGCCTCAGTTTCTTTCAAGTATGGTTTACCTGATCGCTAAAATTTCACCTGATTGTGAAGTTCTGCCTTAATTTCTGAAAGTCGGCTACAGGAACAGTGACATCCAGCAATTTTGTTTGGGGGGGGGGGCGCCAAAAATATGAAAATGGGTCAGCTAAGACATTTTAAACAGTTTCAGTGATTTTTTATGCTTTTAAGAGGCTTAGAGAGGCTTGGAGAATTTTTTTAACGGCAGCAAATTCCTTACTTATTTGTTTAGCTTCGACGTAATAATTTTTTGCACGGGGGGGGGGGCGCGGTAAGGGTGATGTGAAGAAACACTGGGCAATAGAACGAATTTGGGTTGTTCAGAACATTGTAATGTAACCCAACGTTACCTAGTTGAGGCGAAACAGAGGAGCCATCTGCTGTCGGTAGAAAAAAAATTCGAGGTTCTTGCAATTGCTCAGTTTTACTGTTATCTCAGGTCTTGGGAGGGGCAAGTGGGGGGGCCCCCCCCCCCCTCCACGTTCCCCCTTCTGGGTGCGCCACTGTGCAGGAATGTGTTACTACAGCATCATTTTGTTTTGTTGGGATGAAGTTTGCCTTTTGAATGCTCGTTCTTTTCCTTTACTTAATAGCTACGATTTAAGCTAACCCGTTTGTGTGTCAATGTACTTCCATTATGTGTGAGCTGATCTCGGTGGCTGACGAGGAAGTAGTCAATCATCACCTGATCCATAACGGGTAATCGGCTAGAGAATCTTCTTGGCGCACGCGGCGATGAATGATTGGCTAATACTACTTCCGCTCATGGGTTAAGGTGCATTCACGTTAAGTGGCTGCTCTGAATGCTTCATGCTAAACGAAACCACCTTTTCCCCGATGTTAACAAAAGATTTTCAGATGCGCTAAAATTTCAAAGATTATCGTCGTTACGTCTGACAGGTTTCCATAGCTTGTGCAGGCCAAACTAGATTTTTGCAAACTGGAGTAGTTGGAGTAATTATATCTGTATAAATTTAAATATCGCCGTATTTCACGCTCGAGCGTCTGTCTTTAGTTAGGTAAGCTAGCCCAGAGACACCGTGCTGCTTAACGTCGACAACGAGGTCATTAACGCCAACGTCAGTCACAGTGCAGTGGTCCGAATGACACTGCGCCACACATTAGAGATGCTAAACAAACCCCAAATCTAGATCTTATCATACATCTGTTGCTTGACGAAACTAATACTAAACTGTGCTGCTTATAGCTGTCTATCTGTACTAAACTGTACTGCTATGCCTGTCTGTAAACGTACACTTAAAAAAATGGGTTGTATTCGGATTTTTTTTTAAACTTTTGAACAGCTCGCATGGCTAAGGTCGTCTAATATTTGGTTACTAAATATTTTTGGTCCGAAAATATTTAGTAACCAATAATGCGTTACAGTTAACCAGTAGCTTCATAATTCATTGGCAATACTTAACGGATGCGTTGAAGAGGGGTGGGCGGGGGAAGGAATGGTCAACTAGTGTTGCGAGAAATGTGGTACCATCCACTATCTATTAAATGTTGAACGTTGCAGCTAGCTAAAGAATTCGCTATTATTTGTTTTCAAAACCAAATATAGTCTAATCTGAAAATTCACGTGAGTAACTCATTCGTAGGCAAGTTTACTCTGCAATAATACATTTGGGTGGAACTCTTCTGCAGATAAACACGTCCACATGAAAACTTGCTGTTCTGTCCGCAAGAGTGAGTACATACCGAACGCCACAGGTTGGCTTAGAAGCAAGAAAAGGCAAGTCAAAAAGATTAATAAATGATAAAAGTCGAGATTAAACTTTACCGGGTGGTCTACAAAATAACGCATAACCTGACTTTTTTTTTCAAATAAAAAAAACTTTTTTTCCCCTTGTTCCAGGGGTGCAGAATATGCCAGAACGCTAGAACGAGGTTCGTGGGAAATTTCAGAGAACTGTGGAAATTTACTGAAAAATGGTTGCCTACATGTATAGTGAAAGGCATAGTCAAAAATCAGTAGGAAAATTTTGTGGGAAACTTTGTCCAGTAAGAGTTTTATGCACCCCTGCCTTGTTCTATAAAAGTACAATGATACAGTTTTCCAGAATCCAAACTCTAATTCTCAGTCCGAAAAAGTTGGTCCAATTTTTGATATTAATAAAACCAGTACTTGAATTGGAAAAATTCAAGATGGACTTAGGAAAAGTTAGGTCCGACAAACTGCGGATATCCGTTTTTGTATGGGCCACGCTGCGGTTCATAAATAATGACCGACAGATGGCGTGTCACGTTAGAATATTACGATTTTCGGATAGCGGCAATACCAAAATTTAAAACTATTTTTCTGTGTGTCTGTAAAAACGCGGAAATGTAAAATCGAGCAACGACTCTGTAAATCGCTGAAATGAGAAAGAAAAGAGGGGGGGGGGGGTTTGAGGCTTAATGGCGCGTCGACAGCTAGGTCATCAGCGCCAAGATGAGAAAATGAGCCACGAATATAACTCTTAATTTACCACAAAACATCCGCTACATGTTTTACTCGAAATAAATACAACGGCGGATTTCAGAATTTCTTGGATTTTTGACGGAGCAGAAATACGTTGGTCGGTTGGTGGGTGTAGATTTTCTGCAACAAGCTTTGAACAGAAGTCGAGAGGAACAAGAAACAGTTTCCGAAAAAGAAAAAAAGAACAGGGTGGTTGGGGAAGAAGAATTTGGGCACGGCTTAACTGTAAATTGTACATTTGCAGTTCTGAGCTATAATTTACCTCTCGCCCTTTCTCTCCCTCTACCCCCCCCCTCCGTCTCTCTCGCCCCCTCCCCCTCTCCCCTCTTTTAATCCTTTCGAATAAATGAAGAAGGAAGCCGAGTCACTCCCGACTTCTTCATTAAGGGAATTGTTCTTTTTCCGTTCCTTCCCATTACCGCCGAAGGTGGTAACGGGGAATTTACAAAAAGAATATTAAAAAAAAAAAAAGAAATACAACTAAAAAAGAAGAAGAAGAAATATCCATCAGCGCGCACAGACACAGACAGACATACCCCACGACGAACACCAGAACCATCAATTTACGCGGAAAGTGCAGGAAGCTACTGCTGTTAGCGCGGCGGGCGGAAAAGTTGGGTGCGGTATTATACGAAAAAGAAAAATAAAATAAAAAATAAATAAAATACAAAAGAGAAGGAGGTGTGGAAGAAAAGAAGGAACAAAAATAAAGGAGCGGACACTAAAAGCAGGGAGGTTTAAATCGTGACGGACTATGGCCCGACCCCCCGAAAGGTCAAACGATGTTCCCGCGAAATTTATATCGAGAGAAAAAGAGAGAACGGGATAGGTTTACAGGGGTTTGGGGGGGGGGGGGGGGAGGAATCATCGCAACTGGTGTAACCAGAACACTTCATGGTTTTTAAAGATGAAATTCTCTTTCCACGGAGCGTGTTTCTGACCCATTACGCCTACAACCTGACAACTAATTTTAAAAAGTGGTTTAGTCATGTCTCGAAAACCGGAATATCTGCGCGCACTCGCATTACGATGTAGTGTGAAACCAGTATAGTAAAGAACGATGTATCACTTTAAGAGTCCGTGACAGCATTATACTGTAGATTAAGAAGGATGGAAGAAAAAAACCTAAATGGAAAGAAAAAAGAAGTAGGCCTAATAAGTTACAGAGAGCAACCGTTGAAGTAGGCAAATGCCAATGGGTGCGTTGCTTCGTATTCAGACTACATGGGGCGGTATCTAGGGCTGCGTTTGCAAAATTGCACATTTTACTGCAGAATTAAAGCTATGAGCTGGCTTCAGTTACAATCCCCATTTTGGGGATGCATTGTTTTAGATTATACCATATCCATACTATGATTTACATAACGATGTTTTTAATCTCTCCATTTTTTTTTTATCTGCCTTTCTATTTTTATTTGGGCTTTTTTTTTTTACATCTCCCTTGTCCAACACGTATGGCGATGCCATCGGGGACCTTAGAGTCCCTAGCAGGTCTAACCTTGGTGGTAAGGCATTCGTGTCCCCATACCTATTCCCTTACCTTCCCCTGGCCATACTTTTATCACTTTATGTACTTGTCTTTTTTATAATTTAGGCTGGCTGTCAGTGATCTTTCCTATCGTCCTTGCCAGACCTGTTGCAATTGCGACAAATATTATTATTATTATTATCCATTCTTAAAGCCCTAAGCTACGTCAGCACTGTGAAATTCCTGTTTATCGCTAAAACTACCCCCGTATCGCTGGTGATAAAATACGACCTTAAAACGCAGTATGTTAAAAAGGCCTACCACCTTCGAAAATTTGGCTGTTGGGGTTTCGGAATAGAGAGAACGAGAGTCACATTATGGCTTTCGCATGGTTAGAACTCAGGCGGTATCTGATCGCATTCCAAGCGCTAACCAAGTTTCGCAATAACAAGTTCTTATGTAATTCCTAAGTTATCCCAAGTAACCATTATAGGTCAGAGATTGGTGAATGAGTGGAATGGAAACAGGCAAAGTCCCTGCCAGATATACGTGGGTAGTGTGAGAGACCAACCAATTTCTTCAGTAGCAATGTGAGCAAATTGTGGTTTATTTTTTATGTTTAAACTGGGACCCTTTTTCTCTTTTAAAAAGGAACACAGATTGTGTGTATGTAGGAGGGGTGGGGGCTACGCAGTGCCGTAGTTATCAGTAGAAAGGGGTGTAGCAGGAAAATGGGGAGAAGCAACCTCCTTTCTGCACAACGTTGCACAGAAAGCAAAGAACCAACAAGACCTTTTTTTTGAAAGTATTCTTGGATATTTTGGACAGCTATCATAAAGAGATCGTGAACGCTAGCCAGGTTGGCTTGATCACCTTCTGTTTCTTGCCTGATCTGTCAGTGATGAAAGATACGATTGCATAATCGACCCACGTCCCAGTCACAAGAAAACGTGGTAAAAGACTGGAGAAGAACCTGTCCGCTATCCTTCTTTGGCAGTTTGTGTTGTGGGAGTGGGAGGAAAGAGCGGAAATACACCAATTGTTGAGGGAGGAGGGGGTTACAAAATATTAGCTGTGCTTCTAAAAAAATTTAGCAGGGGGAGTGAGAAAGGGGGAGAAGGTGAAAAGCGCGTAGAAATCCAAAGTCTTGCAAATAAATAACCAGTCAAAAGTCGACAAAATATTAGCTGTAACGAGGAGGGGGGGGGGGGGAATTGTCAGTTGCTCCTCCAGAAAAAGAAAAAAACAGCAGCGGTCCTGGGACGAGAGGGCGGGGTACATGGTATTATGGTATTTGGACAAGCCAGCCCATCCAGCGTTCCCTCACCATACGATTATGATTAGATACATGCTAAGTGTGTCATATCAACAGTGTGGAAATTTGGGTGGAAGTACTACAAGACTTGGACACAGTGACACACTCGGAGGGAGGGTTGCGTCACGGTGTCAAAGTCTTTTGTGTATACTCTTAATTTTGGGTCTGAGGGGCACTTTTTCTTCCCTCATCCGGGGGTGAGGGGGAGTGCCTCTCAGATCAAAAATTAAGGAGTAAAATTTTGTTTCATAGGCGTTAAAATAGGTGAAAACGAGTTGTTTTTTCAGGTCTCCGAGGGACAGATAAATCACCCACTCTCCTCTACACCCCTTAGCTTAATTTCAGACCCCATTTCCAAATCCAATTTCATTTTTGTCCCCCCCCCCCCCACCTCCCCCCCCTCCACCCCAAAAAATTCATGGGCACGAAACAGCTTTGATACACTCTGATACTTTAAGGGGGTGGGGAAATGAGGCTTAATGGCGCGTCGACAGCTAGGTCGTTAGCGCCAACCTCAGTGACAGTGCAGTGGTCCGGATTAGAACTGCGCCACACATTACAGAGATTACACATTTAAGGAATGTGTAAGAGGCATATAAACGGATATAGCAGCTTGCAAAAGCCAGTGAAACATTCACGCATAAACGAAAATCGTGACGAAAAAATATAATCTACAATCGGTGATTCTCATCACCCTTTGTTTTTATTTCCCTTCTTCTCCTTCTATTTTGTTTGGCTTTAAAAGTGTGAGAATTGCCTTTTTTCTTCCAGGCAACATTTCGATTTTCCTCGAAAGGTCACGAACGAAACGAACGAGCGGCACACCAAGTCATAAAAGGAACGAAAGGGATGAAGAGAAGAGAACCAGCCATAAGCGAGGAAGAGGAAATGCGGAAAGAGAAGAAGAGGTTATTATAATGTAAGAGTCCATTCTCTCTTTGCCGCAAAAGGAAAGCCGATTCCAACGGAACCCTCTACTTAAATTCAATTGCAAAATAACCACCGGTAATATACAACGCGCGGTCATAAACGTCAGCTACTTCATTATTCCCTTCATTGGAGCAACAACGTGCGGGGAGCAGCCATGCAACTATAGAGCCGATAAAAATAAAATTCGCAACTCATGGATCCGCCATCAGGTCAGGTAGAAAAGGCTAGCTACAGCTATACTCATAATGCACGGCCAAAATTGTTTCAGGAACCACCCAGAGTCGACAGTTTGAGTTTGAAGGAGCGATTTAACGTGTGGCCCTTAAATTAACCTTTCTAACAACGCGGTTTTCTTATCAGCTAGAATCTGGTTTTTTTTTTTTTTTTATTATTATTATTATTATTTTGTTTTTATTTATAGAGATAAGCTACGACGGTGAGCAAGCCTTTCTCGAAACGGAACTGAGAGCATTCCGAGATTATGGCTGGTTAAATCAAGCTCCGTGACGTAAATTTGACTTCCTCATGCTCAAAATTGTTCTTAATAGAAATAATCAAATCAATCTAGACGTAGACTTTGCTGGCTGGCCAGTCTGTCTGATGGAAATAAACATTCGGCTAACCACATCTTGCAGGAAGGAAGTATTTGGGATCACGCTCCTCATGATTTAAAAGTGAGTTAAGTGGTTGTCACGAGCGCATGCGTGGGTTTTTTCTTAACGCATAAAACGTTTTTGAACCACCATAGCCTCAAAAAAAAAATACATCCTAGCTGTCGACGCGCCATACAACCTCAATCCCCCCCTCTGCTCCTCAAAAAAAAAAAATAATAATAATAATATCCGCTCACGCGTCTACACTTTCACCCTATACTTCCTTCCTGGAGCCGATGACCATTTCAGACTAAGCTCCATTCACATGATCTCATCGACACACTAGCCGTTAGCGACAGCCCTCTGGAGCCGTTAGCGACAGCCGTTAGCGCCAGAGTTGAACACAGTCGGTTAGGCAGGTATCGGCTTCTGTTTGGCGTTTCACTTGTTTGGCGTTAGCGACAGCCCCTGAATCGACTGTGTTCAACTCTGGCGCTTGTTTCCAGAGGGCTGTCGCTAACGGCTAGTATCGACACGAATCTAAGGGCGTCACAACTAAAAACTTGGACCTAACTTTTATCCAATGTGCACTATTTGTATTCTGAACTTGGCTGAACCTGCATTAAAACATAGATATTGATACAGATATAGATACACAAAATGTAAACGGCTGGAGTTTTTTTTTGGTTTGGTAAAAAAAAAATCCAATCTAAACGTCAATAAAACCGTAAATGAAACTAAAAAAAAAACGCATACTTTATTTTTTATTTTTTATAAAGAACCATTTAGTAAACATTTAGTCAAAGACGGCCAGACGTGCTTTCGAATGCTCATAATTTTTCACACAGCTTCACTACCGGCCCACGTTCGAGTTTTCGAGTTTCAGTCTCACGTTCTGATTCCCCTGTTTGGTGGCGCTTCGGTCGAATGTTCGGCGTTTATTGACTGTTGCTCTTTAGCCGCATCTGCTTGGTTTATGCTCTGTTCTGTCACACCCTTCGACCTCCCCCCCTCCTCCCTCCCCCAAACGAGCTCCCACTGTTCGTTTTTCTACTGTTTATCTGTCTGTAGTACTTCATTCGCACTCCCTCTCGCCCACCTGTACGTTTTTCTGTTTATTTCTCAACAGCTCTTCGGCTGTGTACGTACCGTTTTGTTAGCCGTTTTCTTTTAAGGATGTGTAGAAATATTGAAATACTGTGGTCAAGCCAAGCGCCATCAGTGCAGATAAAAATAAAATTAACCAAAACGACCTCCACCTTGAAAGAAATTGTAGACACACGTGGCCACACCAATCAAAACTATACTCGATGAATTTTAGAATTGTTTTCTCAATTGTATTGCTGGTCCACCCGTCTGCCCGGTAGTCAAATAAATTTAAGTAGACCCCCAGAAGCAGAATATTTTCAGCCGGTCTGCGAGAAGCTTTTTGGAAACTAAAAATGGTCAGCGGGAAGAAGGAGGTGTCTGCGGTTGGCAGGAAGGGGTGTGAGATGGAATTTTGCATTGTGCAAATTTTTGAGTTAGGCCAATTTGGGTTCATGAACAAGTTTCTTGCGAGAACTCGTTTGTAGGTTGTTTTTGCTCAACAACTTGAGATCGTCATGACAATGGCACCATTCAAAAGCTCTCGAAAAAAGGGTTAAAATGGTGTATTTGAACATCAAAATCGGTCTAATTTTTGGCGAAATTATCCCAAAAAGAAGACTATGAAAGAAAAAGTGCAGGATAAATCGTACTGCAACTCTGCCAGCCGTACTGCGACGTAGCGTGCGCCGATTCTGCTACAGGGAGTAGACCTAATCGAAGTACGGTCTCGACAACGAAACTGCTCTGGCCGTTCCTCAAGAAAACAATGCTGACCTTTTTACCGATTTGCCTGCTACCATTCCTGTTCAAATTCGAAGAACGGGATTCACAACTTAGCAATTCGGGACGGTTAGATCAAGAGGAAGAAGAAGAAGAAGACACTGGACTGGACTGGACTGTGGGTGGAAAAGAAGAGGGGGTGGGGAGAGAGAGAGAAGAGAGGAGAAGAGGTTGAAAGAAAGATGCGCTCATCCTATTGGCTAGAAAGAGCATCCATCGCCAGCGTTATGAAATGTTCGAAAAACAGGCTGGCGTTTTTGGGGTCAGGCCACGCCCGGGAGAGAAGTGAAGAGGAGGTCGTGTCGGGATGAAACGAAAAATAAATTTATTTACTGTTAAGGAGCAAGGCGCGTGTTTAGTTTTATAGTGTTAAGGCCGAAGGCTGTCTGTCGATTCCAGTGGAGTTTTTATTTTTATTAACTTTTTTTTTGCAATCATAAAGTAGGCTTAAAACACGTCTGTTTAGATACGTCAAATAAAACGTGACCAGCACCAGGTTTCATCACAAACCAAGATGGCGAACGGAACTAAAAAAAAAAATAGCTTTAATTGCCAAACTTGACAGACGCACTATCCTACTTACGACTCAAGCGTGTAAAACAATTGGCTTTAAAAAATTTAATTACGAATGGGGAAATCATGTTAAGGCGAAGAGAACTTTTACTTCGATTTTTGGTGATTGTTTTGTTGGTCGTTCAACTACTGAAGGCCATTCACGCCCAAAAAAAAATAAAATAAAAAAACGATCAATTTCCCGTGTGTGAATGATGGAAACCTACTCATCAATGTAAAAACAGATCATCTACAAAGCTGTTAAAAAAGAAATGGACAGTCTGGCAGCTCAAGTATACTTTTACCAACATTTTATTAGAAAACAAAAACGAAATCGTTTGACGTTCAAGGCAAGGTTTAACTGATCCGAAGTCAATTTAGCAAAGGAACACAAACAAACCTTTCTTCAGATATTGCAGTGTTGCTGTAGGCTACTGTTTAGTCCACGTGAAATCATACTGCTGTATTCAAATGTTTTTACTAATTTACTTTTGCACACGAGAGGTCAGGTAATCATTGGTGCATTTTACTTCAGTTTTCCTTTGCGATGTTGCAATGCACACATCCCGTCTCCCTGGTGGAGTTTCTGTAGTGTTATGTCTTGTGATTTTAATGTTTTACCTTTGACAATGAAGACAAGTTTATAATCTTCGAAATATCAGTGCGTTTTACATTCCGTATTATGCGTAGTGGTCAATGTGTTTTTTATGTAAAATGGTGTCACGCTATTCGTTCCTTGTCTTATTCCGACCGTCTACGTAAACTTGGTCTTACCTCCATTCACGATCGTTTTCATCGTGGCGACATGATACTTACTTTGGACTTTTGGACATGACACTAAATTTGGATGTGGACCCTGCCTTTTCTCACTCCAAATTTCAACTTCACTCGTGGCCACCCTTCTCCGTATTTCTGGAACCGTCTCTCGTTCTAAACTACGCTTTCACTTTTTCACGAAGGGTTGTTAAACCCCTGGAACTCCCTTCCGCAATCTGTTGTTTGTGCTCCTTCACTCAACACTTTTAAGTCACGCTTTGACGCACTTGTTGTCTAACTTCGTTGGGTGTTGGGTGGGTGGGTGCTTCGTGCACCGTCAATCCCTATTTATATTGACTCGCACTGACTTATAGTGTGCGCGGCGTATCTTGAGTCCTGTACTTATTTTGTGATCGGCTACGTTTTCCTGGAAGGGGCGGCTTGAACCGACGGCCGCCATTGTTTTTGTAACTACTTTGGATATCAACAAGGCACTCTGCGACTAAACACGTACAATCGATTATTTGTGTTCATTCTGGGGCGAACTCAAGATGGGCGGCGGACACTATACAATATTCAGAATAACCTACAACACGGATTGACTGCCACTAACAAAACGAAATAAAGTGTACACATCACCAGTTTCTCTGCAAGCACACGCGGTACTTCCTTCAATAATGGTGGAAAACCGTCGATACACAAATTCAACCAAATGTGCCAACTAAATCTTCGCTACCGGTAAATCGTGAGCGGATTTATCATGGTGCGCCTCCCCCCCCC
>JAHWFP010168129.1:2584-26466 GCA_023313725.1 Lithobius niger | reverse complement strand
AAATTTTTCTGCCAAAAATTGTCTAGACTGTGCGACTGTTTTTCATTATTAAAAAGGAGTCGGGTAGGTTAAGTTCTTTTTAACGTTACGAGACACACTTTCATATGAAAAGTTTGGTGGAGCACTCCCCTTTACAGAATTCTGGATCCGCCCCTGCGGTACATATTTTTTTAATCTGTATTCGGGGCCCGTATTCATTATTTTATACACACATATACGGACCAGCTGTCTTACTTAATGTACAATTTTAAATCATCTGAAATCTCTCCTGAAGAGAAAGAGACGATTACACAAACAATACTTCGCCGACCACAAATATAACGGTGTGGCGTGGCCTTCTCTCTCTCTTATCCTTGTAGGCCAAGGTACGATGCCACTGGAGAGCTGGCCTACTTCCAGACCAGACACGCTTCATACGGACGGCCAAGCACGCGTTGCACCGCCATCAACCCCTTCCTTCCTTCCACCCCCCCCCCCCCCCAACCCCTCCCAGTCTCTTCTTCTTGGGGCAAAGGAACTCAAAAGGAGGATGGAAAGAAAGAAGTCATGGACCCGGCCTATAACACATGACCCGCGCGTGCCATCCAAAATAGAAGATAGAAAAGAAAAGGGGTTGGCCAGAATGACACGTGATTTGTTATGCTAATAATACATAGGTACGGTCCTGACATCTAATGACTGCATTGTTGTTTTTTTCTCTTCTTTTTCTCGCTGCTATTATTTTCGTTTTAAATGCTCAATTTTGACAAAGGGTTTTAAGCAAAAATATTTTGTCTAGGTTAACATGGGAAACAAGTGACTTGTAAACAATAAAAATGATAAAAACGGAAAGTGTATATAAAAAAAAATCATACACTTCCGAAAAATAGTTGCCATGACATGAAAGGAAAACGTGATACGGATTGAATTTGCAATTATTTACGAAACAGTTTTAAACATTTTTTAAGGTTCCCAAATATTTAAATCTCTTTTTGAAGACAAGAATTCATCGCATTACCTGCAAAACCTCGTAAACGATATAATACAAGTTTTAAAGAAGCAAAACACGTTTTCACAGTAGTTGTTGCACTAATAAAATCAGGTGTGAACGGAAAGGCAAAACCTCTTAACTAAAAATAACGTCGTGCAGTGCACACATATTGTTGTGTGGCACACAACAGTATGTCTTCACTGGACGATATTAACACCTACCCCAAAACACCCCCCCCCATCCCCCCCCCCCCCCCCCAGCCCACCTACCCGCACTCTTCACCGTTTTCTCAGTAGGAGACAAGGCGCCTCTGTCTCCTACGGCTACTGTATAATATGACTTCTTGGCCGCACTTGTACTCTTCATGCTTGCTCTGTATATATCTCCCTGTCGCTTCCATGGAGATATACCCTCCCCTAACCACCCCTCCTTCCCTGTCATCAGGGAATCGAAGCACGTTTCCCTTGTGCTCCGTTTCCACGCAGGGGACATCCAGCTCTACCCCCATCTCTCTTCTGCTGCCGGCTCATGTTGGCCCTCCTGCCGTCTGTCAGTCACGTAACAGAGCATGATTTCCCCACCCCAACAAACCCAAGAGCCTTTCCTTTTTACCCCTACTACCCCCATCGAGATAGAAGTGGGCCACGCGGGAGTTGACCCACCCAGGGCAAGACGGGAAGAAAACCAAGATGGCGGACTGACTGCGTGCTCCCGACCCGCCCTCCCAAATCACGCGACCCCTGCCGAGAACAACGCTACAGGCGCGAATCGACAGCAAACAACATCCATTTTATGTCGACGAGCAAGGAAAAAAAATTGAAGAAATAAGCTTATACACGAGATGAGGGGAAAAAAAACACGAATTTTAAATGATAGTTATTAATTTCCATCCGTGAATTTTTATCGTGTTTGTGACGCATTTACGAGTTGCCGTCACGCTAGAAGCTTGAAAAGGAGAACGTAATATAAGATTATAATATATTAAAAAAAAAAATAAATAAAATAAAGAAAGTTTTGACAACATGACAAGAAATTTAGCCAAATTAAGATCGAAATCGGCGTAATTAACTCATTTTCCGACAACGGCGCTCAAGTAGTGGACATCGGTTCACGTATAATTAAAAGGAAAAGTTTTCGGGGCATTCAGCTAAAACAAAAAACTGCTTCTGTTCATGCAAATGTTTAAACGATTAAAAAAAAAAATTACAACATAAAAAAGTATAATAATCGTCCATTTTCAATTTTTTTTCCAACAACGCTTTGCCCTTTGGCAAACTTCATCGTGACAAGAGAAATCACACTCCATTCCATTTTTTTAAATCTATTCTAGCCCTATGCGCAAAAGCTGCGAACGTTCGTGTAAATTTTTCAAAAGTTGAGCTTAAAGCAGGGTGTTCACACGTTACTAAAGTAAGCACTCACAACAATAAGCAGCGGAAGCGGTGGTGTATTGGTTAAATTTGTCGACGAGTTGTTATTCAACCATCTATGAAAGACGTAACGCTCCCTTATTTTATGTCAAGTCTTTAAGTAGCACATTAAATTCTGATTAATTTGCCAGAATAATAAATAATTAATCTCTGATTAATGATGTAATATGTAATAGGGACTAGGTTCGTGAAAAAAAATGAATCGACAATACAAATTTAAAAAATATATACATTAATACCGTAAGCAAGCGAGGCCTAATAGAGACAACAAGCTTTGATTGGCTGTTGTGTTACCACGTCATCTGCTTCGGCCAATCAACACCGACGTGACGCACACGATCGTCTGATAGCTCGTGCCTGACAAAGGAACATGAGCGCCATCTCATACTTTAGTTGGAAACTACGAGGAAGCAGTGCAAGGCCAACTGAGAGTGAATAGCAGTGCAGCAAGAAGCAGAAAACCAAGAGGGAAAACAATAACTGATTCATTTACGGCCCATCCATCCTCCCACACGTAGTGACGGAGGTTGCCCACAACAGTTGCCCACCACGAGGGGGGGGGGTAGGGGGTTATCAGTTAGTAATAACATTAGCACCTGATAAATAAGCTATGTCTCCTTTTCCCTCGGTTTAGCCTTACCAAGAATTTACTTGCGAAACCGTTTCTGAACTCAACTGCTGCAAAAATGGAAAGGGATTTATTTACACTGACAGATCACGGAATAAAAATGCAAGATGTAATACTTGCCTACAAAATTATAAAGTGTGATGTTAAAAACCAGCCTGTCAATTCTCTCAAGTTGTCAAAGCGGTGACGCATGCGCATTCCTCCCGTGCGCACGCGATCTGACCGACATCACTACCGGTTTAATTATACACATATCTGCTGAATGCTGTATGATTAATTTTGAGGTTTAAAAGTCAAAATCTCAGAACTCCATTGCGTAATTTTATAGATTTTGAGAACTCAAACCCGCAAATAGGACAAAAAAAAGGCACACAATTTTTGGGGGGTGGGGGTAGGAGGGTGTGGGGATAAAATAACCATATGTATAGAGCTAGACCGTTACAAGAAAGAACGGTGGAGTCCAACGCTGAGCCCACATTAGGGAGGGAAGGTGGAAAGCCAGTATATGGTAATGGCATTAGTATTACACCTTTTCCCTCAGCAGCTTTCTACCTGCCCACCCTAATGCGGAGATCCGAGTTGGTTTCTCCCGTCGTTCTTATAACGGCCCGGCTCTACACCTATATAAGTTCTATCAACCACCTCACCGGGAATCGATTTTCTTTCCATGCTATGAGGATAATTTGAACAATGGACTGAGCGACTGCAACTGCATGTAGGCCTACACACGAAGTAACATGAACCATCTATATCCCTATTTCTCTTAGGCCAAATGTAGGCGACGAGGATTCGGGCGGCGATAAACGTCATGATGGCAATTAATCCAAACGCAGTTAATCAAAGCGATGAGAGAGGCAGGTTCATTATTTTCTCGGCTGCAATGAAGGGGGGGGAGGGGCACTTTCATTCTTTGCACGGCAGCAATGAAAAAGGGGGAGATGGTTCATTCTTTGCACGGCAGAGGTGAAAGAGGGTAGGCGGTACGTTCTGTGAAAGGTAAATGGTATTACTTATAAACAACACGGTATCCTACCTGTATATGCCGGGCACGGCTAATTCATTTACGTTTTGGTTACCCTTTTAGGCGTTTTAAATGCCGTTCATAACACACCGCATTCAAACGCTAAACTCTTGTGTAATTCCCATTTTAGACTTTGGGCTAAGCCGCACATTCACTCCATGTAGGTACGTAATGCGAATATGTTTACATTTCTCTGTCGGCATTTCGAAACCAGACGTGAATAGTAAGCCATGTTCAATAACGAAATACGTATGTAATGGTTGGTTGTATTAAATAATAGCATCACAAAAAATAGATGAACTCTTATCAACCACACAGTGTAGTCCATCGTCTACGCGTTGCTACAATAATATGGCAATATTGTTGTTGCGGTTGACAGCTATCCTGAAGTTGTGTAGTTTGCCTTAATTTTTCCTGTGGAGTTTAGATTCAGTGCGAACATCAACCTCTAAAAATACATATGGAACTGAAAATGAGTAAAAATTTGACCTACGGCGCAAAAATAATTATCTGAAGGCTTTTAGGTTAACACAACCCATACTTGTTACGCGCGTGGCAACACGTAGGTGTTGTTTACACAAAAGCGCTCTGACACAAAGACATACCTGGTTATCATGTGACGCATCTTTACGAATAGACCTCCACCCATCAAAATTAACAGAATTACTAGGATAAAACAAATAAATTTAAAAAAAAATTACGAAGAGGCGCCGGGGAAGGGACAGAAGAAATACGAGCGGGAAGAGGATTGGTGGGAGAGGGGGTTGATGAAAGAAGGTCACTTAATTGATGGAACAGCTCACCGGTAGTCGGCCTGCCCTTCCGGCAGCTCAAATCTCCGGGATCGAGTTCAGGCCACGTTACCTTGGCAACCAGCTTGGACGAGCATCCGGTGCCATCTCGGTGGCCAGGTGCAGTGTAGCTGCACATGTCACTCACTCATAGCACAGCCGCACACGTTGGATGGAAAAGGGGCAAAAAAAAAATGGAAGAAATAAAAAAGAAAAAAAAATATGCAATCGTTGGACAGCTCGTCTGAATTACTACATAGCTCGTGCCTCGCGTGTGCTGCTACTGCCGCGTGCCCTACTTGTACATGTTAATGAAGTGTTGTTGGGGTTAGGCGGCTTCCGACGTTTCCACAAAAATATGAATTTAAAAAAAGTTGAGAATTTGAATTTTGATTTGAAATGAAGTAGTAGCCTACGTAAACAAAATTGTTCCATTTTGACTTAGAACACGGAAATGAGTCAGCAACGAAAATTGTACCCTGGTAACAATGTAGTACAGTAAATCACCTTTACGCTATTCCGTTTCGTTCAAGTGGCGTGACTCGGGTTCAAAACGACGAAGCAATCGTTCGTCAAAACGCATGCTACGTTACTGGACGAGCGAGCGAAGCGAGGAGCGTCAAATACTCCGCTGAATTTGTATTTTGTGTTTCTGTCAGTCTGTGAGATTATTGCCGTCGTTATTTGGAATGCTACTTTTCTGTTTGTTGGGAAAATGATACCTGTGATCAAAAATAATCATCACTCTTTATTTGTTAAAGGCCGGTTGCCACCAAATTAGCATTGCAGCATTTAGGCCTATCGAGTTCTCTCTCGCAGGAAGCAAAGGAATGCACAAAGCAAAACTTTTAAACGTAACAAACAAGCCACGTGACTCCTTAATAAATTGAGTAAAAATTTGGCACGCCGTCGTGCACCTGAAAACAAGCTATGAAGCTTAACGATATTAGTGTCACTAGATGGCGCCAGGAGATTTTCTTTATATTTTCCAGTGGCGCCATCTTGTGATACTAATATCGTTAAGCTTTACACCTTGTTTCCAGGTGCACGAGGACGTACCAAATTTTTACTCAATAATTAAGGAGTCACGTGGCTTGTTTGTTGCGTTTAAAAGTTTTGCTTTGTACATTCCTTTGCTTCCTGTGAGAGAAAACTCGATAGGCCTAAATGCTGCAATGCTAATTTGGGGGCAACCGGCCTTTAACAAACTGACTACCACAAATAATCGGAAACACGAACATTGTCGATAAAATGGAAGCGTTTCGTATGGTTGACGGTTGAATGCAAATCATCAAACGCTTTGATTTATGTGATTTAAGTCCTCACTCTCGCAAAACAAAACAAAAATTAATATATCCGTTCCTATTCAATATTTTCGACGAAACTTGGCCAGTTAGTAGATAACTGGGCACTGGGAAAAATAAGATGCCACCAAAAAAAAAAAAAAACCTACAAAAGAAGTGATATATGAAACAAAACTCACAAGGGTGAAAGAACTCTCCCAGTTTCAGCTAATCCAAGTGGTGGTATTCAAATGGCTGCCACCAAGTTGCTACATTAGTTGCAAAGCTAATCCCACCGACTAGTACTTCAGACGTTAAATGAATAACTTGATCATTGCTACGGGTTTTAGCAATGGTCTGGTTTTTCATTTAACCTTTGATATAATAGTCGGTGGGATTAGCTTAGCAACTAATTAAGCAACTTGGTGGCAGCCATTTTTGTTTTATATCACTACTTTGATTGGCTGAAACTTGGCGGGTTCTTTCACCCGTGTGGGTTTTTGTTTCAGATTTTTTTATTACCTTCAAATAATATAATTGTTGAATGAATTGTTAATTAATTGTTGAATTTAATTGTTTAATGGACCGTTACACCCGTACCAAGCTCGAAACGCCATTAGTGATTAAGCACTTTCTAAAACTCAGCGCCCGTTTCCAGCAACAGTGACGTCATATGTAAACCGTTTGTTAGGCTAACTACGCTTACATCAATGGTCCTAGCGAAGAAACACTGCTGTTGCGTCCGCCATCTTTAGTTGTTGGATTCAGAGTGTAAAAACTGCCTCGAAGAGCCAACGAGTCCGATGCTTCCATAGTGACGTCACGAGCGGTAACGACACTGCTGAGCTGTTCGATGAGTTGAGAAAGTTCAATGTAATAAAAAGCTAGAGTCTTCTGGTTTTTCCTCGCTCTGTGTGTGCGTTTAAAGATTTTGATAAGTCCGAGGAATGCAATACAATAAAAGCGTGTAGATCAACAGAGTTCCGCTTTCAGTACGCGTCAACGTCACCTCAAACTTAAAAAAAAATTGAAAGAAAAAAAAAACCAATCGGCATCAACCGACTACACTGCCATTATCAACTCCGTGCAATCCTACACCAAATTGGGCGACGCCCTTCGCATACACTTAGAGATTAAACCGTAAATCAAATAGGCTGCGGCTGAATTATAGTGGAGTTGGCTGCCCCGACCAATTTGGCATTCAGGCAAGTGGGGGGATGACCTCTAATCCCATTACGAAACTGGTAAGCCATCATAATATCGCTTCTGGACACAGAAAATGTTTATATTCTGGCGAGGTAGGGTGGGAAAGGGGGGGCTCCCTCCCGCATAAAAATATTGTAAATCCGTCCATTCTGCCAGTGCTGGCTACTTGTCACATCACCTGCTGGTCGAATCCGGACAGTTTGGGGTCAGCAAGTACTGACTGACCCGCTTCAACCATTTATTGCCCTTGTCTTATTATCTTTCCGTTCCGTTTCGTCCGTCCGGAGATCGGTTGCGGGAAAAAGGTGGTTCGGTTCGCGTGGACGGAGCTGGCGGCGCCATATTGGGAAAGCAGGAAGCAACAATACGTTCGGATGGATGGACAGATAGGAAGATCGATAGACAGATAGTAGCTTGAAGAATGAACGAAATGCCTCTCCAACGAAACTTGGCGTGGCAGCCCGCGAAGAACCTGTTTTGGATTGGCTCGATAACGACATTGTTGTAGACGGACAAGTCATTCAATACGTCAGAACTTGAGCCATAGCCGCTTTTTGTTACGCGAAAACGTGGTGCCGCATGCTAAACAGGTAAGGGTTTCGGGAAAAACAAAACAACACGCTTAAGGTTATGATATTTATACGAAACGCGCTACGACGTTTATTGGATCTCCATCCTCCCTTCTGCACCAAGTTCGGCAACTCCACTCCAACACCACACCTTGAAGCGCGAGCCACACATAGCAGCAAACAACCCTTTATATGCAAATCTCGGTACGTAAAGTACAAAAGTTTAAAGGCTAGGTCTACACGTAAGACAGTCAACGGACGCTAAACAAACAGTTCGTTTTTTTATTTCCTTGTTTGATTGCCAGAATTTTGATGGAGGACCATAAATTTAACTCTTTCAACAACTATCAGACAAGTCCATCTCTCCTCTTAGCACAATTAATCTGTTAAGCTTTGCCGTATCGGGTGGAAATAATTTTTTTTTTCCCCTTTGCTTTCTATTAACATGCGTGGAGGCAAGGCGGCATTATGTCAACTTCGTCTAGCGATATATCTCAAGCTTACGGCCGGTAACTAATAGCCTTTGTGATCCTAGGGACAAACACAATGTTGCTAGAACCTGTTGCACCCGCCGGGAAAAGCCATAATTTTATTCTCACCCGGTGCACCTTTCGTCGTGAGTGCCAACCATCATAGCCTTCATCACCCTTCTTCCTTTTTTTTCCCTTCTTGGTGGCATTTTGGACTCACGCATTTGTATTTGCCCAAACTCGAGTCCCCGGGTCGTGGTTTGGTGACTTTTACGCCTAACGGAAGTTCACGGAGAATCAAGTAAGTGTGTCTTTAAAAAGAGAACCAGGTCTTAAAAGTTCAGACGGTAGGACTGTGGACTACGAACAACATAAAGGCATATGCAAATCGATTTTCGTAAAGTGAACAAGTCCGTAATCAGGGTTCGTACCAAAATACTGAAATAATTTCCCTTGCGTTGTCCAGGTTTTTCCAGAGTAGTTCAGGTAAGTTTTCGGGCTATTTACCGTAATTTTAAGTAGGATATTTTTTTCCTACTTTTTACCCGTTTTGCTTGTTTGTAAGGCTCACTCAGCGCAAACGAGTAGCCCGATTTAATGAACTTTTCAGTGTCAACATAGAATTATATTTTCGTAAGAAGCTCACAATCAATACCTACATAGAGCAAAACCATAAGAAAACAAAAAAGGGTGATATCATACAAAAAAAACCGTAAGGGTAAAGGGACCCATCAAGTTTTCGCCATAGAAAGTAGTGATATCAGAGCTAAAATGGCCGCCACCAAGTTTTCCGTCCCAACACTGATCACTCAATCTTAACTGATACCTCGGGGATTGTCAGTTGCGCTTCAGTGATCACGATTCGGACCACAAACTTGGTGGCAGCCAGCTTTGGCTCTGATATCACTACTTTCTATGGCAAAAACTTTATGGGTCCCTTTTCCCTTATTGGGTATTTATATAATTTTATTTTTCCACAGTGTCTGAAATGTGTTTGAAATGAAATGAAATGTGTTTAATGCACTTAGGTCTAGGCCTAAAAGTGTGGTTTCGTGTTTTCCCGGAATTTTATGAAAAATCGGAGAATTCCCTGAGTTTCAAATGTAGTTCAAATTCCATTGTAAAATTTGCGTAAGCCAGTAACGTGCGCGAAAATTGAATCCACGACCTTTGAAGGAAAAAAACGCCGCGGGGAAAAAAGACTAATTACTTTGTCAATTTTTTTTTCGTGTTATTATTTTTGTTATAGGTTAGGCCAGGTCAGTTGCCTCGGCTCGAATTTTACCAGGTAGGCAAAGGAAGTTCCACCACGAAACGTACTTTTGACTGCAGCTTTTTTTGCCTTTCGCCTGTTTTTTTTACAGGGCTTGTTTTTCCACAAACGTTTTTCTTGGCGTTTTTTTTCTTTGACATGTTTTCCGACTTTTTATCTTCGGCTGTGTCTTCCAGGCTTTTCCCCCTCGGCTTTTCATTCCTTCTAAACAGGACGGAAAGCCAAATGGGCTCAAAAAGTGATTAATAAGTAAAGATACGAACCTATTTAAATTGCCTTTTGGAGTGAAGGGCGCATTTACGCAAACACTAGCATTCTCGCAGCTAGATTACAATCGCGATGGCGAAATTATTGTCGTTGACATGGTAACAACGGCTACCCGGATAAGCTAAATCCGACGTCGTTTGAGTAAACGCTTTACGTCTTGTAATCCGTGATAAGATAAAGAATTCCTCCTAACGAAATTTTCTCAGTCACTTCTGAACTCGCATTATTGACGGTTTTCGTTGTGAGTCGACAGAGCTAAAACCGCCGGCCATGTTGGAATTTCAGTTGAATTCTAGCTTCTAGCTGCGAGAATGCAAGGGCGAGTCGTTAGGGCACGTCTACACAACGACTCACTTTTGCATTCTAGCAGCTAGAAGCTAGAAATCACCTCAAATTCCAACATGGCGGCGGTTTTATGTCTGCCGCCTCGCAACGAAAACGGCAAATAACGTGAGTTCAGAAGTGTTTGGGAAAATTATTTCGTCATGAGGCATTCTTTATATTATTGGCACGGATTATAAGACTGCAAGTATTTACTCAAACGATGTCGGATTTAGCTAATCCATTTAGCGTTGGTACCATGGCAATGTCACCTTTGCCATCGCGATTGAGTTCTAGCAGCGAGAATGCAAAGGCGAGTCGCTGCATAAACGCGCCCGAAATGTCAGACTGTCTGAGCGGGAATAGAACCCACGACCAAATGCCCACAGTCCCACCACTGAGCTAGTTCGGCTTTTAGTCTCAGAGGTCTTGGGTTCAATTCCCGTTCAGGCAGTCTGACATATAAATCCTAAAAGCAACGTAAATAGGTTTGCATCTGTATTTATTTTCATTCCTTCGGCTGTTTTTTTCCAGGCTTTTTTCCTCTGCTACTTTTTCCCTAGATTCGCCAGTAAAAAACAAACAAGCCTTAGATTCTAATTTCACGTAATGGTAATAGCTCAGTCAAGATGGGCAACTGATGCTGGATTGAGCTTAGGCTGGGGGTCGAATTTTCATTTTTTTGTTGTTGCTAGTTTGGTCAAATTAAAAAGGACGAGTGGTTCAAGAGACTTGGCCAAACTCCGGTTTGGCGTTCCAATTGTTCTTCGTCTTCATTACTCCTGACAAAACGAAAACAGACAAAAAATTCCTGTAAAATAATGAAAAGAAGAGCGGCTTACTGTTGTCGTCGGAAGGCACGTCGGAATCTTCGGGATGGCGAGGCAGCTCGGGCGGGGGTAGCGCTGGAGGCGGGGGCTTGTTGCTACCAACCGAAACGTCCCCCTCCTTGGCGACGAGTCCCTTCGCCTTGTTGCTTAGCAACTGATCGATGATGCTAGTCAACCGGCTTTCACGCTTTTTCTCAGGTTCCGGACTAAAAGAAAAAAAGAAAAAAGGGAGGGGAAACAGAGCATGAATATTAATGAAGATAAATAATTAAAAACCCTTATTCACAAGGAAAAACTCAAAGATAAGAACTGGCGTATACATGGAGGACGGATGAGTGAGGTTTTCAATGGTGGTGGGGGAGGGAGGGGAAATTTGCGGTAAAAAAATACAGAAAGACAATGAGGGGAAAGAAGAAGTGTGAATTTAAAGTTTAATAAAAAAAATGCAATTAAAAAAAAATATTCTTTTCCGTCCAATTAACAGTATTCAACAAAATAAGCACGGGGAGGAGTGCGGAAAACGTGAGGGAAGAGAGACATGAATTTTTGATTAAAAGTCGTCGTGTTGGCGTAAATAAAAAGAAAATGAAAAACAACCTTCGCTCTCGTGTTGAATTAAAAGACCTTTTAATTGCGACTACCGCTGCTCGATAATGAGTCAAAAATAGACATTTTTTTTTTCTACAAAACGCGTCATTTTTGCGTGGATGAAGATGAACGGAAGAATTTGTTAGGGGAAATTTAATGGAACTAGTGGGGGATGATTAGTGAGGGGAACGGAATATTTTCAGCGTCAAAATAGTGACGAACGCTGCTATTTCTGAACAATAGAATCCCCCGGTACGATTTACCCAATAGCAACGCAACCCTCTGTTTCATAGTGTTGCATGACAGCAACACGTCGCTTCGCGGTGAAAAAAAAACAGGGTCTACTACGCACAAGCTTTGTGAGGGGTCCCCGGGTACCCGAACAAAGCGAGCAACAACAGCCCAGTGGTACATTATAAAAATAAGTAGGCTACCAGATATTAAGAGGGTTATATAAATAAGTAGAAATAAATCGCTGGAAATAACGTTTTGAGCCTTGTGAGTGTATGATTTGTGTTCCCTCTCCATTATCTATAGCCAAGTGAATTTCGGTCGAATGGAGCCCTGGTCACGGTTGCGACCTTAATATCGGGTTCAGTGAGTTATCTTTATGCCAGTGGAGGATGCGACCATAGCGATTAAGGCGCTATGCAAGTGATCTGGGGGCGAACTGGGTAGCCGGTTCGAATCCGGGTCATGCCACGCCGACGAAACGTAAGTGCACAAAGGTGGCTTACTGAACTACGTTATTTCTAGTGGCTGATTTTCGTGATTGGCTAATTCCAATTTTCCTTAATATTAAGAGGGTTAGGCAGTAGGGTGGACAAAAAAAAAAACCATCGTAATAGTGCGGCAGAGTTAAGTCTTTGACCTCCTAATCACCATCCCAAGAGGAAAAAAAATCTAAAAATTTGTTAGAGGTGCCCATTTCAAATGATTTTTGACCAGTTTACGATACAACTTTTTACATTATCTCATTTGGTACTCTGAGAGACTATTAAAAGAAGTCAGTATTAAATTTAAAAAAAAAAAATATTTCGTTCCTAAACTTTTAATGATGGCGTAAAATCGGCAAAAATTGCTTTTTTCTTCCCCTGTTTTTGTTGGCGATAATTCGCATTGTTTTCTGAACAAAAACAAATTGTTTCTGATTTTTTTTATTCATTCAGTGGTCTCAGAGTACAAAATGAGATAGCATAAAAAAAAGCTGTATTTTAAAGTAGTCAACAATAATTTTTACGGAATTAGCGATTTTTCCCCTTGACTTTTTTGATCCACTCTATTAAGCAGCCGACTGTCGGTCTGTGGCTGGCTGGGTGCAGCCATTGTCCAGATTCAATAGAGCAGTGACACGACGTAGTATTATTGTATATAACTCTATGCTGGAGCCTTAATGGGTTAGCTGCAAGGGGCACTGCAGAGAGAAACAGAAGGGCGTCATACTGAAGCCGATGCTGTGAAGAGTGATTTCTTAGACCTAAAACGCCTGATATTAGTTTGTTGTTGGAGAAAACAACGTTATTTTAAGCCTAAGAACTCCGCTTTTCCGTTGTTTTTTCCTCCATTTTTATGTAGTGCACCTTGTAGTTATTCCCTCCAAAACCCGCACTGGTGCCAATCTGGTGCCAATATGGCGGCAAATGTCACTGCTCTATAGCGAGCGGAATTAGTAAAGGCTGTAAGTTTTGAACTCAGTCTCCCATTTTAAAGCCAAAACTTCGATGCTTAATTTTTCCGCTGCCTTTTAATATTTTCCACTCAAATTTAATACACAACCTTTGTTGGACTTGGTGAACACGTGTACCAACTTTTATTAATTTCCGATTTGGTCTCTTCGGAGACGTGGACTTGAGCTGGAATCGTGAGTTTCATATTTTGGCTTGTTGTGGCTGTTATTTGGACACGTTTATACAATGGTTTCTATAGACTAAACCATTTGTCCTAGAAAGATGGTTCTTAGCTCATTTGAAAGAGCTACTTCCAAAGATGTGCCCTTTATAGAATTAGAAATTTCAATAGGTCGAGCCATTTCGGGGTTACGGGGCCCTGAACGATCAGTTTTATTGTTTTTACATTGTTTTAAACATTGTTATTAGGCAATAATGCCAATCAGCAAACGCCAGCCGCAAGGCATAGACTTAAAAAGACCTAACAAATGTTAACAATGCTGTGAGTCGACAATTCACCCACACTTTGAGGAAACGTGAAGACGAAACATTTTATAACTGATTTAAATCACCCATCGATCACTACTGAACAAATCGTCACACTTCAACAAGGGACTCGACTGTAGGTTGTATAAAGTTTCACCGAATGCGGGCTTCCAATGTTTGGGGTTCGTTTACCATCTCTAATGTTTGACACGGACCATTGTACTGTGACTGAGGTTGGCGGTGTTGACCCAGCTGTCGACGCACCATTAAACCTCAAACCCCCTTCTCCCCTCCCCCTCCCCTTCTTAAGTGAATTACATTTCCCTGAAAGCTGAGATCACGTCACTGGAAACTTTAAAAAGGCAATAAGGAAAAGTAAGAAATTTGTGAATTAGCGTTCTGGGCGAGGCCGGGAGTGAAAAATGATTCGCTTCAGACTATGAAATCACGTAATGAATGAGAGTTAAGGAGAACAAATGCGCGCGCCTATGTAATTACCCAACCAACAAAAATTTGAAACCTCGTTCAGCACCATAACTCGACGAACACATTCCCTTCCTCGTCTTACGGATAATCGACACGTAAATTTATTAAGCTGATGAAATCATTCGTTTCTCACGGGCTAACAGCCCAATTTCAGCATGAATTTAACACAATACAGTCAATTTTGACGAACTAAAAAGAATAAAAAAAGAAGCCAAAAAAAAAAACCAACTACAAACGAATAAGGAAAGAAAAAATAAAACTTCCATTTAAAAATAAAGAAGATATCCTTTTAACTAAAAACCCTTTCAGCCAGGCTACACTCCAAAATCGTTGGGAAAAAATTAAATTGAACTCGACGCCGCCCCCCCCCCTCCCCCCGCCCTTTCAATGCCCCGAACACTCTCCTGTTGTCGACTGAAAAGTAATGATGTGAAGTTCATTAGCCTAGACTAGGCTTCGATTAACCCCATGCCCACGCCCTAAAGTTACAAGAGTAAGAATGTAGGCATAGCTTCAGGTGCTGCCGAAGAGCGGTGCATACCTGAACACGTCCTCCTCCTATAAGATAGGTTTTACTTTTTTCTTTTTTCTTTCTTTCCTCTTTTGACGTGGACTCAAAAGCTGCTGTTTCACGCACGAAATCGCTTATTGGTTACGTGCAAAACGTAAACAACAAATCTGACAAATATGTTAAGCGATTACACGAAATTGATGTCTGCGGTTAACGCAGGGTGGTCCTCTTCACGCAGAAATATTGAAATTTTCTAACCTTCTTTGAGGATTTGCACAAAAAAGACTTTAGTGAGTTTATAAAAGCGTGGGTTTAAAAAAAAACACGACTTTGAAAACATGAAATTTACAAAGACTTGCACATGTTACGTCTAAAAAACTAGTCAAAAAATAGTATCCAAGGTGGCCTTTTTCACAATGCAGCAAAAACTGAAGTGAAGACATGTTTAAATCGCATAATAAGCTGGAAGGGCGGTGGAGGGGCGTTTTTTTTTTTTTTTTTTACTTTTTACCATCCTCACACGACTTTTACACTTTTTTCAGTAGTACTGTTACAAGAGAGTAATTTTTATCGATAAATTTTCTCAATCACGAGTTGCATTCCGAAGCTGAAAAAATATCAAAGGTTGCCGCGAGAAATGTTTAATCGCATAATAAACTTTGTAAAAAAGGGTGGGGGGAGGGGCGGACTGTTTACTTTTTAGCATCCTCACACGACATTTACACTTTTTTCAATAGTAATGTCACAAGAACGTAATTTTTATCGATAAATTTTCTCAATCACGAGTTGCATTCTGAAGCTTAAAATATACCGAGGGCTTGCCGTGAAGTATTTTTTTCAGCTTGGGAATGTAACTAGTGGTTGAGAAAATTGTTCGATACTCACCTACGCTCGAGTTGTATTTGAAACGAGAATATACCGTCTATTATTATTTTTTTTTATGAACGGAGCCATCATTGACCGCCTCTCCCCCAGTTTCCAATTAAACACCTGTTGCTAAGTAATGTAGCCCAAATTAATGGCTGCCACCAAGCTTCTCGTTCCAAACCTAATCACCGACATCTTGGGGTATCAGTTAAGTTTGGGCGACCTCGGTTCGGACCACAAACTTTGTGGTAGCCATTTTGCCTCTTTCAATGGCAACGACTTAGTGGTGATCCCTAAAACCTTTAGGGGTTTTTGTATTAGTTTAAACACGGCATGTGCTTGGTAGATGATGTGTCAAGCCCCCGTCCCTCCCCCCGACGTCGCGGCACCTTCCCCCCCCCCCCTCTTGGTGGGCAACATCCTACACTACGTGTGGGAGGACGGTTGGGTCGTAAATGAATTCACTACGTCGGCCATTTTGCCACTTCTCCCTCGTGGTTTGCAATTACGGTGTGAGATGGCGCTCATGTTCCTTTGTCACGCGCGAGCTCGCCCGTGTATGGTCCATTTTGATTGCCGAAGCAGATGACGTAGGGAACACAACAGCCAATCAGAACTTGCTTTCGGTATAACAGAGTAGAATATAACAAACCAAACGTGATACTGGCAGAACACATACAACGACGAAATGGAAAAAAGAAGTTTGAACAGAAGGAGTTGAGAACAAAAGAAAAAATTAAACACCCTGAAACGCACGTCAGACACGAATCCACGGTCATTTGCGCAAATCTATTGATGAAAACCACAGGATATAGCTTGTCAAGATCGCGTCAACACGAAACAGTAAACAACATTTTCTGGTGTGAGCATTCCGATGAAAAGGTTGTTTTTCCGTCTAATAATTTTGGCCAGAAAAACAAGTTTATCTATCAGGCTGAATGATACGTAGACTCAAGATCTGCTAACTCCGTGTACAGGGCAGCAGTAATCGTACAAAAACAAAACGCTAAGGGAACATCACGAAATCGCTGACGAAGAACGTTGCCTGGGAAACGAGTTTCTGCCTATATCCATCCGCAACACGCACTTCTAGAAAATAAGTAACCACCTCCTTTGGCACTAATTTGTCTCGCGGCTTGATATAGCACATGGGCGGAGGAAGAAATTACCGTGTTTTTTTAACGGCCATACCGCATTTGCGTCATCAGAAGTGGTAGTAAAATGGCAACTTCTTTGATAGGGCGGACGAATTAAGGCGGTCCGTCCCACGGACCTATGAAAACTGGACCCACCCAACCAATACGTAATTAATAGGGAAGTGTCGCAAAGGAAAAAGGGATTTGCACGGAAACTTCTTTGTACTTAGATTACAGAACAACACGTAGCGTCTGCATTGGTACGTAATTGTATTTAAGTACTCTGTATAGCGACCCATTTTGGGTTCTGAATATTATTGCCCCAGGCCAAGAAACTACCTCAGTCAGCCTTGTGCCCAAGATACGTCGCAACAATCTACGTCTCGTCAAGGGTAACATTATAGTTGTCAAACAATATCAACAGCAACTGTCAACACCAAGAGCCAAGCAATTGTACTGCTCGAGCCCTGTGTAAATATTATCTTGTAAATATTATTCCAATCACCCAACAAGAAACCCGCAAAACTTTGGTAAATATTAACTAGAAATTTATTCCCCCCAATTTCAGTAACGTCATGACCCGCAAATTCTTATAAATTTCACCACCATAAAAATTCAGATCAGGAAGGAGGATATCTAGACACACGCTAGTGTGTCGCCGCCAAGTAACAGTAGATCATCCCATTGTAGACATCCGATTGTTAAAAATTAAAAAGATAGCTCACTAGCAGACATGTGTCTGTTAACTGTAAGCAACTTAAAGCATATTTTGGCATGTTGAGGGTAAATCCCAATGCGACAGAAATGTTTCAAATTGTGGGAAATGTAAGGGGAAGGGTCAGAGATTAAGAAAAACTAAAATTAGTAGCAATCTTCTAGTTTTCATTTAACTTTCGAACTATTAGTATGCGATTAACTTGGCTAACAGGATTAACCTTGGCGGCCTTTCCCTGGTGGAATGATATCACTACCTTCAAAGGCCGACCGTTTTTGGAAACTTGGCGGGTTTTTCTACCAGTTTTGGTTTTGGGTGGATTTTGTTAAGTCGGGCGAGCATTCGTTTACTGACCATCATGTAAATTAACTTAACCATACATTACCATCCGTACAAAGGCAATCCGACTCTTATCATTATTATTACCCGTTCATCATCAATTTCCACCTGTCATCGCCATTACACCAATTTTCAAGATCCGTCCCTCCAACGTAATACGACATTTTTTAGGCCTCCGTAGGTAAACGGTATGAGTGAGCGACAAGTTAACCATTGTATGCATTGCTATGTTTTTCAAAACAATATACAGATTCTGATCGGCATAGACCCTAAAGCTCTGGGAACATTTGCTGCATTGAGATTCGTGACGAAGTTGTATGGAGCGCAAAAGACATCAGACTTGCCAACCGAATATAATTAGTCGACTATCTTATCGAGGCACAATTTTGACATCTTTGGCACTCCGTAAAGAGTCACTTAACTTCGTATTTCGTTTTATCCGTTTCGGTCTTAACAGATACAACAGATCGCTTCAAATTACGTAAAAATAAAATTCAAAGCAAAATGGTAAAAAAACAGAAGAAGAACAGAAGAATTTTATTCCATTATAACGCGGAAGGGAATATGTACTGGAATGCCAGGGCGGTATTCAACCAATCAGGCTGTGGATGGCTGTAACGCATGCGCTGTGGTGGTATCCGGAGTTGGCTGTCTAAAGGAGGAGCTAATTTGAGCAACTTCAGGCCATTATTGCACTTCAAATGCACACTGAGCCTGTAAAGATGTGTTACACCGCCGCGAAAGTCACCATTACTCTGCTTTTAAGCTGCAGGGGGTGTGGGGGGGGGGCGGAGAAAGAACTGAGGTGGAGTTGTATATTTTTAACACATAGTTGAAGAAGGAAAAATTTGGTATCTGGACAACTATGCAAATTTACGCCTAATAACATAAATATAGGGTATTTGCGTGTCGCTCCATCTAATAAAGCTGCACTGAAATCAGTTTAAATGTAAATATTCTTAATGAAAAACATGTAATTTACTTAATTTGCCGTTTTAAAAAAATATTTATTGTATTCATTTTAAAAATTACCAAGCCACCACTAAGCACGGAACGGAAGGTGCTTTTTGCAGTTGGCGTGTTTTAACGTGGAATATGTTTAAATTACAGTGACACCAAGACAGAAATATATTAATGGAATATTCTTAAAACCCTAGAGTAAGCTTTCATGGAAATAAAATACATTTGCACAAAAATACAGCTGTTAATAAATAAACATAGTTGATTTCAAGAAGCGATGCCTTGTCATTTTTTATTTGCCATTTTTGCATTTTTTTTAATATTTTAAAATTCATTTGTTATTGAATTTGCCAATAGTGGTCAAAACATCAACTTTTTCAAACGGATGAACACATGTTTAAAAGAAAACATGTCCTACCTCTGCCAAATCAGTTAGCGCCATCTTGGATTGGCAGAGGTGACAAGCTCCATGTTTTCAAACATTTGTTCATTATTTTGTGGTGACCAAAGTCAACAAAATTTGGCCAAAAATTAAAAATTAATCTGGGCTGATTACGCGTAATTTGTGGGAGTGGCTCGGTCAGGAGACTGTTTTATTTGCATATTTGGGTTAACTTTTCGAAATTTAATTTCATCTGTCATGTCAAAAATTATTGCTTTCCCAGTTTCTTTGGGAAAAGCTTGGATTTGTTTTTCATGTTTTCTGTGGATTGTTTATTTTTTTCCCCTCTTATCTTTGTAATTTATTTTAATGTTCTACGTCTTATTTTTTATAGTCATGTATATTTAAAAAAAAAATTATTTCTAGCAAGTAATTCTGTTTTTTTAATGTTGGAATTTTTTCTCAGCTTTATTTTTTTTTTACTGTCTTACGTTTTAGTGTGCCTCTGACCGACACGCGGGCAACTGCAACTTCCATGACTGACTTTGTATTTTGCATTGAACAAACTCAACTCAACTCATATCTATAGAGCAGCGTCATGTGACGTCATATTGGCTACAAGAGAGATAGCTGCAAGGGGCACTAGATTAAAATGGAGGGTTAAACAACGGCACTTCTAGTCAAGCCAGTATTTTGAGAGCGGATTTCATAGGCTGAAAAAAAAACGTTGTTTTCTCCAATCCCTTATGCTGCTCCGTTGTAATTCGAAAATACAGATTCCACTTGCTTAAAAATGTCCGCAACTGCCAACAAATCGACAAAAAACGCGCATTATAGGCCTAAGAAATCCACTCTTAACAGCATTGTCTTCAGTAAGACGCCCTTCTTTTCCCCCTCCAGTGACCCTTGCAGCTATCCCACTTACTGGCTCCAGGATAGAGTTGTATACAATAATACAACGTTGTGTCACTGCCCTATACACTTCAAATAGTATATACCTCAATAATTAATATGCTTGAAAGCACACATATAAATCATCAGTTTATTTTTTTACAAGATGGTTTTTAGGTAGCTAAATTTTGGGTGGAGGGTTCGGATTTGTTTTTAACAATGCTAAATTCAATTCACACCTGTTCATCTTGGAATATCATCACTAGTTCACTTGCACCACATGTATAGCTCAGCTTCATTCCGGTTGCGAAATGACATCAAAATACTTTACCTTTACCTTCCTAATGGACAAATCGACTCCAAAAGAAAATCCATTTATCTTTTTCCACCATCATAAATCCAATCTTACTGCACCCTAATAATTATTGCAATTCGAATCTCGAAGCAACATCGTTATAACCGCCAATCATCATTATTAGACGTTATGGTTTTTCCTCATTGAGCTATGTCATCATCAGGAGAAAGTTACCATTAAAATACAATTTCGAAAAAAAAAAAAAAAAAAGACGTAGCATTTCCCAAACGAGTCTTGACATAACCCCAGCGGCTTCATTGTACATAATTAAAGACCGTAATTATTATTTGTGCTGAAAAAGCCAAATCATTTTTTTAGAAAACCACTTAAGCTACCACGTAGGAATAATCCAAACACACAAAAAAACGTCCGAAAATTTTAGGAGACCAGTGCCAGAAACCCTTTCCACGCTGGATTAGTCTTCACAGAGATGTAGGCCCACGGACGATTTGGTTCCACCGATTTTTCTGAAAACGTCGATTTGACACTTGCAATTTTTATGTGACGTTACAGATTTGGCCACAGCGAACGTTTATTCCAAACTTCCCACATGTGTTCTATGCCTTCTTTGCCGGGTGTTTTCACTAATGAGACACCATTGCATTGGCCGTACTGTAGGGATACGAGGATCGGAGTACGTCGTTGGAACTCGAACGTGGGAAGACAACCTCTCACCACGAGTGCTAGTTTAATCTGATAACTGGCACGAAATCAACTTCCTCATATACGCGCGCGGCGTATACCTCGGTTGTGGGTGGCTGCCTTCAGTGGGGCCCTGAGTCAGCCACAGGCCTAGGCTGAGAGACCTGGCTCTGCACTACGGATAGCAGCCGAGTACACCGAGTGCAGTACATTGCGCACAAGGTGCACCGTGACCCAATCATCCAAATGTAACACGTTATAACACTAATCAGAAATTAAAAAGTAAAGAATGCGCACACAAAACGACGCCTAAAAGTACCCGTTTCACGTCCTTCAATAACTCAATGGTTAAAAACCTTACACGTAGTCTACAAATTCAATCCATACACCAACCGCATCAGCCATCACGTTTTTTTTGCGTGTGTTCTTTCCTCACTGTCTGCCCGCAACGTGTAAACACCACGACTGTGTGTTATATGCATATATATCTTTGTTCACACGGGTGACGTCTTTTGATTTTCTCTGGACTGTCGTGAAGTCACCAGCACCTCACGGTGGCAGGCGGGGGAAAGTAAGGAGGACAGGCGACAGGGGGCAGGTCAGGTGGGCGGGGCGGAGAAGCACGAGGCAGGCGACGAGTAAAAGGAACGAACGAAACAGTGAAAAGAGTGCCACTTATTGATTTCTTCAATTTTAAATTTGACAGACTCATTTTCGGGTGTCACTCACGTCCGAAAACAGCGCACAAATCCTCAACCAACATCCATTTGCTATTAAGCTGATAACTATGTGTGTGTGTGTGTATGTGTGTGTGTGTGTGGGAGTTCCAGAAGGATGGAACGAGAAAACGACTGAAGTCTGTACAGAAGACCGACCGACCAACCATCAGGGTGGGTGGGTGAGTTCGGCGTGTATCCGTGGACGAACGAATGTAGCATTGAGTGATGGTGCGAGCGAGTAGCCAAAGAGCAAGGCAAGTACAGAGAAACAGAAAGGGGCCAAAGAGTGTGCGCGGGGGTACACCGAGATGGAAAGAGATGAGATTAGACGCGGAACGGGACTTGGGGGAGGGAGAAGGAAAGGGAAGGGGGTCGGGGGGGGGGGTCGGGTTGGCGATAGAGAGACAATAAAGGCGAGTGGGTTACGGCCGGACGACCCCTCGGCTTTTTGATTGGCTCCTGCCCAACACCCACGAAAACCATCGTCCCCCCAACAATCCTCTCAACCAATTAGTGGACGGGGAAGGACGGGGGAGGGGATGGATGGGTTGAAGAACGGACGGGTGAGTGAGTGAGGTAGGGGGGGGGGGGGAAGGAGGCATAAGGACGGAAGGTCGCATCAACGCATGCAGGAAGAGGACAGACGGCAAGCTGGAGCTGTCCAATCCCTTACAGCCAATCAACCCACACCATCATCATGGAAGAAGACGACGGACCGACCGACCAACGGACAGACAGAGAGAGACACAAACGACAAGAAGAGCTGGCTTGCCCCGATCGTGGCGCTCTTATCGTAATTTCGATCCAAAGCTGAAGCTTTCCAACAACTGAACTGAACCTCTCCGCACCTCCTTCCCTCCCCCCGCTCCCCTTATCCCCACCCCATCCGTTACGTCCGTCCAACCACATTTCCCCCCTTTGATAGATAGATACATCGAACGAACGCAGTGCCGCCGTCGTTCCTGCCTTCGCGACCCTTCCCCTATACCTCCCCGAACCCCCAACCTCACATCCCATCAACCAAAGGCACCCTCCACCCCCCCCGTCCACCTCTATCGCTCCACTGCACCACGCACACCCGTCAACCCGCGCCCTAATGCCATCCCAAACCCCAAAGCCAGAGTTGCCAAGACTGTAACCTTTCCCTTGAAGGACAGACAACCTGAATACGAGTTTAGCTTGTGAAATCTCTCGCTCTCCTTTCTCTTTTCGTTCGAGTCTCTGTCGTCTGTGTGCCTTAAATGACAAGGAAGCTTCCCACCTACCTATACCAGACCATCTACCTACGACTATTCCTCCCCCCCTCCCCCCCCCCCCCCCCCCCAACTCCAGGAGAAACACGAATGGAATGGAATGGAGAACACACAAGACACACACACACACACACACACTCAAGCAAACCTTGCGTACTTGCGCAAGAACGGCAATCACTCAAGCAGCAGAAACGTTCTCTCTTTTGCTTTCTTCAGCCATTATAGCAAATGGGGTGTGCCCAAATCCGACGTCGACTTGTCTTGGGGGAAGTCGAGTGGTGCACCTACCTTCCTCGTAACAGCACGGCGAGCGTTTACAGACAGTTCGTAAGACTCCACGCTACAGACTTCATTTGAAACACAATAAAAAAAAAGTGCGTTTTACTGATTCTCCCCCCTCCCCCTCCCCGTTTTCACGTTCGTAAATTTGGAGAATACACTGCGATCAAATGACATAAATAAATGTATTAGTACTTTGTGGAAGTTTGTCACTTTCCAGCTCGGCGATGCCATGTGTGGTGCCAGAAAGGGACAATTTTGCTAGGTAATTCCAGTCTGGAAATCCTAGGATCTTTTACACGTCACAATCGACACGAGCACAAGGCATCGCAGGGCCCCAAAATCGCCAGGGGTGGCGGAGGTCAGGCTCGAACACGGACCTCTTGCGCATGAGACAGTGTTACCTTGCCCCATTGCAAGGAACAGTTGTTCTCATCTAATATCTTATCTCAGCTGCTTGCTGGCAGAATTTGAAGCGGAAGTCAAAGTTCATCTTTAAAGTTGTTCAAGTTTTGTTACTTTTTGAGTTCGGTAGTTTAAGGAATTG
>JAHWFP010168127.1:1800-14040 GCA_023313725.1 Lithobius niger | reverse complement strand
CATCCCCATGTTGCAAACGGTGCATGCATCGTTTAAACAACTATTTTAGATGGCTAATAAACACTGATTGAGAGAGCGAATCCGTCTGTGTATTTTTTCGCGTTTTGAACATTTATCCAATTTTTACTAACCCTTTAATGTTAATCGTCCAGCATCGTCCAGCATTGTTTAAACAATTCTTTGCCGCTGGCTAATAGTGTTACGGTGGGGTAAGTTATGTTTCATTGTTTACGGAGGTCTTATTGTTACGGGTCACTTTGCAACGTAGCAGTGATGAGCCTCTTGCACCGCTGGTGTAAAGTGATTGTTGGAGTTTAAAGTGAATGTTGGAGTGATTGTTACGTATTGTGTTGTTGGTTACACAGGATGTTAGGCGTGGACTGTGGGCGCGTGGCTCCCGAAATAAATAAATAAATCCTCCTCCTTTGGGACTTGGGGATCAGGGCTTATAAGGTGTCTATAAGTTGGATTGAAGAAAAAATTTAGAGCTTTAATAATTCGTAGGAAATTAAAAGTTTACGTATTTTTTTTCTTAGTAATAAAGTCGTTTGAATTTTGTATGTGGATTCTTGAAAGTCCCTAAATAAGCTTGAATTCCTCCCATCCTCCCAATGTTGGTGTAGAACCTGTTGATTCATTATTATTTTATTTTATTTTTACTTTACACAGTAGCTTGTATTGTCAGGTTGCACAAATGTCAACGTAATTCTTCTAATTTTTTTTTTTTTTTTTACCTTTTTGTTCCTTAGAAACTGGAAGTACGAACAGGATTTAGACAGTCTCTTGTGGAAGATTGACTTTAAAGATATTCAAATCAACGAGTACACACCCACAAATACGAATGGGAACAAATCACGGGTAAGTGCAGTTGATTGTTTAATCGATTTGGTTATTTCTTTCATTACACTTTTTAAAAACTGTGTTTTGAATTGCTGCTCGATATGTTGCTGAATATTTTATTGTAATTTGGGGTAGGTGGCTTTGGGCCAAGGCCCGTGAATAAAATATTATAATATGGATTTGTATCGATAATCGGGAAAAAATTGTTTTGGGCCTTAGATCTTTGTAGAGCTTTATAAGGCAAACATTAGCTGCATTAAACATTTACTGGTGTTTACATGTATGTCAGCATTGAACGATATTATCAGTAACGGTATATGATCGGAGACTGTCAGTGAATCAACGCGTATCGGAGATTTGTTAGGTAGTGGATCGGCGTTGGACCTGTATTGGCATATAATTTGAGTAAGGATCGTGTCAGCTAAAAGTGGTAGAGGTCAATCCCTGCGTATCCTTATGTCTGTGTTCATGATCCACCCGAAACCAAAGCTGGCATAACAGAAGCCACCAAGTTTCCAAAAAGGGTCGACCTATGAAAGTAGTGATATCATTCAACCAGGGAGATGCCCCAAGGTTCATTCTATTAGCCAAGTTAACCGCACCGACTAATATTTAGATAGTTACAAGAAAACTAGAACATTGCTACTTGCAGTAGCAATCTTCAAGTTTTCATTCATGGTTCTTAATTCTTATTATAGTTATTCTTATTTCTTATTCTTATTATTGAATAGTATCACTTCTTTCAAAGGCCGACTGTTTTGGGAAACTTTGCAGCTTCTCTTATACCAGTTTTGGTTTTGGGTGGATATCACAACTTTTGTACGACTGTGAATGTACAAAAGGTAACACGGTTTTATCGTCACCTCTACCATTTTTTCTGGAACAATTTTATGTCTATACATTTTTTCGTTCATAATTTTCACATTGGCCACTCCCCAATTGGCCGTTACATCAGCCCAGTTGGCACAATTTGGTTTATTGTATATGTAAGTGTTGAATAAGTATTGAGATTGAGTAAGTGTAGTGTCAGCTAAAAGTGGTAGCGGTCAATGCCTGTGAATCCGTCTGTGTGTGGTCATGATAACTGTTAAAGCTGTCATCCGTTTCTCTTAAATTTCTTCCATTCATTTTATGCCCAGTTTGAGGATTTAAAGTTTGCAAATTCAATGAAACTGGGTTAAGAGTTTCTGGGAGTTTTACCCTTAAATATGCGAAATACATCGGAATTAAAAATCGAGGAAATTAATCAGAAGTTAGTCAACTAACCGACTTGACTTATAAAGCGATTTCTAAAAAGCTGGTGCGCCACGTCCTTCGGTTAACTTTTACTTTACGTTTAACTTTAACTCTGAAGACGTTCTGTACTGACACTTATACATCACTGCGCACCAGCTCAGCCTCCAGATGACTTGTGTACGTGAATTGTGAAAAAGCTAGCTCCATATCTTGGACCAGAAGCACATCCGACGCCCCAGGGTAATACACAACCTGTATATCCAGACTGTATACCATACGCTCTGCCAGTACTTAACTGGTTAGAGGCCGAAATAAACTGTGTGTAATGTCTCTCAACGACGAATTCTAAGGAAGGGTTTTGTCGCCTGTGGGAAGGGGGGGGGGGGTTGTGAAGCACCTCTTTCACTATTTATTTTAAAAAAAATCCCCTAAAAAAAATTTTAATTCTGCTCGCTCCAGTGATTTAATGCTTAGTTTTAAAGTTGTGCCGGGTATGTGTTTCCCTCAACTCCCCCCCCCCCCAAAAAAAAAAAAACAAAGAAGTTAGCAACTAGAGCGTCATAGCGTGATTTGAAAGCGTTGAGTGAAGGAGCGCAAACAACAGATTGAGGAAGGGAGTTCCAGGGTTGAACAACCCTTTCCGCGAAAAAGTGAAAGCTGAGTTTAGTCCAAGAGGCAGTGCCAGAAATGCGGAGAGGGTGGTCACGAGTGAAGTTGACATTTGGAATGAGGGAAAGAACAGGGTCCACGTCAAGGAGATTCTGCATAAGTTGGTAGGTAAGTATCATGTCGCCACGATGACAACCATCATGAATGGAGGAAAGCCCAAGTTTACGTAGGCGATCGGAATAAGGTAAGGAACGAAAAGTGTGACACCATTTGGTAAGGCGACGTTGGCGGTTTTCGAGACGATTAAGTGAGTGAAGATTGTAGGGGCGACAAATTTGGGAGCGGTAACCAAAGACTGGGAGGAGAAAAGTTATATACAATTAAAATTACCTGTTCGGTTTTAGATTAAAAATGACGACAATACACAGTAAAAGTCCGTTCAGCAACCTTGCCTCACAAACACCAGCGGGGTCGCGACTTGGAAATAAATTGAAGATGAACGTGAGTTCCGACCATGGATAAAAATCTCGAAGGACCGCCGGCGCACCTGTCTTCCGTCCGCGGTCTGACCACCTTGGATTTCTCCTCTTCAGGTGAGAAAAGTCTGTTGAAAATAAACTGGTCTCCGTCAGCGTGGTGACAAGTGGCGCGAGCAGAGTAAATCCCCAACTCCATTTACGCGAGACGTGAGAGCCGGCTACCCACGCTATACGAACTAGCGTGCCCACGCTTTTCGCGCTAACCTGACCGACTAGTTCTTGCTTCTCAAATTCCATTTAAGTCGTTTGTCTAGCACTACAATATGCTAGCGTAGCTCTGATTGGCCTAAAAGTAACGCATATTTGTGCTTTTAGCTAATTACTGCAAGACTTTCAGATTCTTGCAATACCAGTTTCGGAATCAGCGGATTATTCTCTACTTTTACGTAAGGAAAGGAAGTTTTCCAACTTCTTTGACAAGTGAACGATCGTTTCTAGCGGTGATTTGGCTCTATGGCCTGTGGCTTATTTTGAACGGAGATGAACAATAGCGCTCATCACGATTTGAACGTACTACGCATGCCATTCGGTGGCCCCGATTGTTAAATACACTTCTATCCAGGAACCTTCTACTATCTACCAGGTCAGTTCACTCATTTGAACGCGTCTGAGGTATAGCACAGCTATTTCCCGTGGTAAAGTATGCACGAGCGAGATTCAGTTGATGACGTTTTTGCTCCAAACCAATCCTCGAAGCAGGCGATGCTTGGTATTTCGAAACCAACAAAGAAGTATGTTTTAACTAGCGAGTAGTTTTTTTAAACGAAATTAATGAATAATTACGAAATATCTGATGGCTGAAACTTTACTGAACGTTAAAATTACACGTTATTAAAACAAAACGAAAAATTCTTACCAGATTACCCAAGACGAGAGTAGCTGACGTCGTTGCGTCGAAACCAAAACAATGGCATGCTTTACGATGATCGCTTGTGGCAGTTCTCTCCGTCTGATAACAAACGTTGCTATTTTCAGTCGCATTGTCGATTGTACTGGTAGGTTAATGCACTTTAAAACAGTGTACACAATTGTAGCGTTCGTTCGTACTCGTTAGTACTCGTTCGTTTGTTAGTCCTATTTTGTGTCGATTCATCAGCAAAATCAAAAGCCAATGAAATGCGAGAATTAGTAAAATGGGGCGAAAAATGGGAGCAGAAACGGCAGACGCGTTTGTGGTGTGGTAAAGCAGTTCCCAGAACCCCGCACGGTTTCTCGTGGTAAAGCGTAAGGGTTCGTTTACGCAACGAGATCTTCTCGCTCGCCGAAAGCTATTTCCTAGACAACCGTTATTTATTTACGATTAATTTCCCGTTTCTATTAAATGAATGCGGTAATAGACAACAAATTAATGTATTATAAATAACAACACGGACAAAGAACAAAGCGCAACAGTCATTTTAAACATTGCTACAACATTGTTGCCATTTTACGCTATTTCCGAAATTTGCTCTTCTCGCTGAAAAAAAAACAGCTCCTAGCAGTGATCAAACGACGGCAGAATAAATAGCAACTCGCAGCGGGAATTCAAAATGCAACATGGCGTCCATTTCATAGTTATCGAATCGAAGACAAACCTTCGAATGCCGGTATTCAGGAATTTGTCCGTCGTCGTGTACTGCAGCAAAAATTGTTTTCTTGTTGTCATAAATCGACGCTGCCATGTTGCAAGCATAGTACGTCGCGTCGCGAGGCACGAGGAAAAAATTTGCGTCCGCGTTGTTGTCATGGTTACTACGTATAGACAACTCGAAAGCCGCATTCTCCGACAACGGCGAGAAGCCGCCAGCAGATTTAGTATTGACCAAGTAACATCTAGTAAGCGAGAAAACTGTCCTTGCGTAAACGCGCCCTAATAGTAAGTGGCGTAATAGTAACAATGGCATGCTTTGGCGATAATCGCCTGTGCCGGTGCATTGAATTGAATTTATTTACTTGAGTTCTACGTCAGACCTGGGAATCATACACTCAATCCTATACCTTAAAACTAAAACCTAAGACCTAAAAACCATAACACCCTCTGCCCACAATCAACAATTGCCGGTCTTCTTCGTCTGATAACAAACGTTGCAATTTTCAGTCGCATTGTCGATTGTCCTGGTAGGTTAATACACCTTAAAGCAATTTAAACAATTAGAGCGGTCCTGCTTGCGTATGATGACGAGTACTCGTTCGTTTGTTAGTCCAATTTATTTATAAATAATAAATAAATAAATATGACTTTGACCTTTAATGGTCAGAATGACGGAAGGGCGTTGGCCACTAAATCCGTTCCTTGTAAAAAAGAGAGAATTGTCAGGGATGGGGTAATTTCGTTTGAGAAACCTAGCAAGTGAATGTTCTTCCAAACGGCGTTTACAAATGCTCACGGAGGGTGCAATGACAACAACTTCGGGAAGGGAGTTCCAAGCTCCGACAACGCGTGACGCAAAGAAGAATTTCCTACAATCTGTGCGCGAAACGGGTTTGCTAAGTTTAAGTGAGTGGCCCCGTGTAGTGTTACAATTTGCAAATGAGAAAAATGGCACATCAACTGAGAGCAGTCCATGCAAGATTTTGAATGTCAAAACGAGGTCTGCTTTGAGCCTTCGCAGTTCGAGGGGTTCAAGATGGGCCATGGATAGCCTTCTGTTAGCAGTGTAATTTCAATATCCATTAAGGTTACGAGTAAAACAGCGTTGAACAGCTTCGAGCCGGTCAATATCCTGCAGAAGATTCGGTGACCAGACTAGGCTAGCAAATTCCAAGACAGGGCGAACAAACACCTTATAGGCCCAAATCTTAGTCTTTACACTGGTAGAAGTAAAGCAACGCCGTACCATAGCTAATCTACGATAGGCTTGCGTTATTTCTTGTGTGGAGGCCAAGTAGCAAAGTTGCTTTCCCTCCTTGTATGTATGTTTGTGATCTCTAGGTCACCACTGAGAAAGATTGAACAGCTACTTAACTCGGCTGGAGCCTGTAGCCAGTACCCGCCCCGGTAGCGCAGTGGTTAGAACGCCCGGCTAGTAAACGGGAAGTCCAGGGTTCGAGTCCCAGTCGGGGCAGTTGTCTTTTTTTTCTTTCTTGGACTAGCGTATTGTGTATCCTCACAAGGACAGTCTGTAATGCAGACTGCTTACTTCGTGTCTCCTATACTATTCGAGTTACAGGCATGAAGTAGACAGTTTTGGGGGGATTATAACGCAACTCCAACAAAGGAAACAGAACTGAAATCGCGTCGTAAACACGGAAGAAATGGGCAAAACAATTTCGACACTACACGGAAGCCAACGAAGAGGCAGCGATAAACCGAGACTATTTTCCAAATACAGTTATTTGGACAATTACACAGCCTTAAATTGACGTTCTAGCGGCTGACTTCTTCCGTCTTTCTCACGCTATCACCAGGGGGCACCCCCTCAAACTCTGTGGAAGTTTCGCTTCCGGTAATGTTAATCGGCACAGGTTTTTCTCTGAACGGGTGGTCGAGGCCTGGAATGTCCTACCTGTTCTTTCCACTTCGCTTGATTCTTAATCGAACGGCTTTTTTGGGGGGTTGGCCCTTGGTTTGGTTGTGTGTGTTTGGGGAAGGGGGTGCTTTTTTTGCTTTTTGGCTTGCACCGTCGGGTTTTTTCTATCCTATTCTATTCTTAATTAGGTTTAAAGATGTTTTGAAGCACAGATTGTGCGGAAAACAATCCATCCAACAAGCATGGAACTAACTGAGGCTGAAAACGGAGGCTCACTGGAAATGGATGTCTAGAAGGTGCACCATAACCAGAACACCAATCCCTAAGCAGTAAAAACTACAGGCACATTACTCACTAATGAATACCAGTTTCCTTCATTACGTAAGGTGATAACACAAATACAATGATGCCGTATAACAAATTTTAATAGATGAAAACAAATTAACGCAAATAACCACAAATCCTACCATTAAGCCATAGATGTTGATTTATCGCGATACTGCACTTATTGGTTCACCTTACCGATACCGCTCGTAACCTGCTCTGACTAAAGAAAAACAAATATCGCTGTAGAAGCTAATGAAGCAGAAAGGGAAGGCCATTAACCTTTTAACCTATTATTTAAAGTTTCAATGTGAATATTACTTGGAAATACTTTAATCCTTCCAAGTTAATAAAACGAGCAGTTTCTTTGATCCATTAAAATAAAGCTATTTGGACTGTTCTCTTTGGGGGCACCAAACTTCATTGAAGGAAGGGGCACGTGCCCCAGATGCCTCCCGCTTGCTTTTGCCCTTGCTTTCGCCCCTGATAATTTCCTTTAGGTGATCGTTAGTGCTTCAGTACACAATACACTCGATGATGAAACAAGTAATTGCTTATCGCTGCCCCTTGGTTGGCTCTCCTGCAGAGTCCAAGTTGTTTTGCCGACATCTTCCGTGTTTTCGGCGCGATTTCATTTGTTTTCTTTGTTGGACTTGTGTTATAATCCCAAACAACTTTCTACTTTACTCTACACCCGTATCTTGAATAGTGTAAGAGTTTTGGATGACCTTGAAAACGACCTCCAAGGTCAGTTTGGAGACCATCATCTGATTCGCCATAGGTGGTTTCCCATATGAGTACGTTGTTATATATCCGGTATACAGCAGTTTATTTTGGATGGCGGGATTTCTGAGACGTACTGTATATATAAAAAAAAAGGAAGAAAAAAATTCGTATATTTCGATATTAAATGGCAATGTCATTCTCAGAGTAATATGAGTCTGCGTGCGATATCCTCACACCGCACTCCATTTGGCGTGATTGTTCTCACGAAGCTAGGTTGCGACAAGGGCAGATCCTGGATCTCGTTATGGAAATCTACACCAAACTTTCCACACCAAAATGTAATTTTTACCCTGATATTGAAAAAAAAAACGTGTCTCACCTACCCATTTTTAATAATAAAAAACGTTCTCGTAGCCTACATGGCACGTTTCCTTTCCTTTTCGTATTTAATGACGTAATATGGAGTTGGAAGCTAGTTAACGTACGTAAAGGGTACTTTTGAAGCAATTTGAAGGTGCTCAAACCATTGATAAAAAGGGCACTATTCTATGTCCATAGGGCAGACAGAAATTTAAGGGGGGGGGGGGTGGTATCAGAATAGATTTCTGCACTTTAATTTATATTAGGAGGCTTTGATTGAGGGGACGGGGTTATGATGCTTTATGCTCTTTCAAAGCACGTCTGGACAAAGGTTCTTAATGTGTTCCCTCTGGTTTTCGCTTTTTTTTTATCTGGGGGGGGGGGGCGCCATCGTTTTAACCCTGACTCGGCGCCGTCTACATTATTCTATTCTATTCTATGGTGCGTCGACAGCTAGTTCATTAACGTCAACCTCAGTCACAGTGCATTGGCCCGGGTTTACACTGAGCCATAAATAGTATTACAGAGATGTAAAACTAACCTCGCTGTAATTGGGGCTATTATGCCACGCACCGCTGCAAGTATATATGAACGTGAATGTACAGTTCCGGTCAAATAAAACGCCCTTTTTCGTTATATCGAGGGTCGTAATAAGAACCATGCAGAAATTCAGTTATCTCGAAAACTACTGGATACAAAGTTAAATACTACGTTAACTGACTGAAAATAATTGGCCGAGCGAGAAAAACTTAATATCTGATATCTTGAAAACTGGTGGATGTATTTTCATGAAACAAAGACTGAATTGCATATTATATTTCGTTGCTTAACATTGCACGTCATACGTATACAAATATAGCATACGTCATAACAATTAATCCTGTTTTTGTTTTATTCAATTCTTTCCAGTAGTTTATGAGATATATTATTAGTTATCAACTCGTGTTGCTCGCTCGGCCAGTTATATTTGGCTACTTATCATTTCATGTAATACGCATAGAAATATAGCTGATATGATAATACACAACCCAGTTTTTGTTTCATTCAATTCTGCCCAATAGTTTTCGAGATATCAACATTTTCGTTCACAGTCACATACATTAATCCTCCACTTCTTCCGTAAACCGAAGGCGTTTTTTTTTTTTTTACCGGAACTGTACATGAGTACGTGTGATTTCGTTACGTGCGCCATTTCCCTCCATATGTTTCCAGTTCTGTTTCAAATGAAATGGGTAGGAGGCATTCGAAATTTCTGAAAATAACTGGTGACGAACAAATTGCACATTGCACACACACGTTTCGTCATAATTTAATTTTCTTGTCGCAATGATTTTTTGTTAAATAAAAATGAGTTTCACCTTTAAGGAAAGGGGCTGCAACGGATGGTGCTCCAATGGTCCATGATGGTTGATTGGTGGTACTCCAATCGAAAAGGCTGGTGATCCACTTGGAGCAGCAGTTACTACGTTAAAAATGCCAGTTTTTACAGTCAAAGCCTTTTTTTTTACAGTCAACATTATGTTGTGTCTCTTTGTTCGTTTCAGCTCATACATTCTGTTATTCGAACGAGTCAAGTGTCACTGAGCTCTAATCCCGACGCGGATTTTCGCTACTCCACCATATTCACGCAAATCGGGACGTACAAAGGACACATATTCGCCGTTAAGAAGGTTCGGAAAAAGAGTATCGATATCACACGCAAAATGAAGAAAGAACTCAAACTGGTAAGTATAAGAAACTATACCATGTTACTGTATTGGCTTCTTCTTGAAAAATGCACGTTTTCCGACCTAACCGTCGAATTTTTAGGGTATATTTAGTGCTAGCAGTTATACGCTTTTAAATGTGTTAGCTTTATATTTTTTTAATAAGTGCTCGCACTAAAAAATAATCTATATATTTGAAGTTTCTGTCGGAAAACGAGGACGGAGAGCCAAATGGGCTCGAGAAGTTTCAAAAAATTCATATGTAAACGTATTTAGGTTTAATTTTGGTCTTAAATGTTAAGACTCCCTCAGCAGGGAATCGAACCCACGACCTTTCAAACCGAAGGCCGAAGTCGTGTCACTTAGCCATGCCGACATCGATTGTGTCTGAATGGCTTGGCGGAACGAGTCTAATCTTTCTGTATGCGAAAAATTGGGTTCTTTTTTTAAAGATTTTTTTAAAAACAGAACTTGAAAAATAATTTAAATATCTGCTCGGAATGGCAATGATGCACTATCTTGCATAGCCTGCAGTATTTTGGCCACACACCGACCGAGAGCTAAAATGTTTTTCTAAATTATTTTTAAAAATATTTAGAAAAATAGGGCCCACTTTTTTCGGTATCTGAATTGGACTTAACAGATTTTCATATTGTAAGCATTTTGTGGATCACGCTGGCACGTGAATCCACTTAAGTCCACTCAAGTCCACGAAGAATAAAGGATCAAGGAGTGAAATTCTATGCAATCCCCCCACCCCCCCACGCTCCTTTCTTTTCTATAGCCGATGTACTGAAACAAAAATTTGACTTCACCCTATATCAGTGTTAAACCAAAGACTGAGCCACCAACGAGTGATAAGTGGCCTTTTTAAAAATTCTCCTCACCGAGGCTGCACGGTAAATCGCAAACAGTTTTCGAATTGGGTACTGCAGTCCAAGGTTACGCTACACACAGACCCCTATTTTCCATGTTAAATTTTAACTTGGGCCGAACATAAAACGGACAGTACCCTGTTCCTTTACTTCCTGCTGATATTTGGGGACAAACTTCTCCTATCTTGTCTTATCTAGTAATGGAAAGCTACTATTGCTGGAGGTAAAGGAAAGAAGGTAAAGTACTGCAGAACAGCGGGGCCAGGGCCAGTGAAGATATAAATGATAAGGGTGTATTTATGTATCCACCTTGCTTTGTGTTCACGCAGCTACAATTGAGGGTGGGTTTACGCACCGGCAATTTTCTCGCTCTCTATACCGCACGCCATGGCTGTTTGATGTGACGTGCATATCACTCGACTGGGCTAGTCCAATCAGACGGCCAAACAGCCGTTGTTCTCGTTCGTCATTGGCTAACTCATGGTGACGTCACGGCAAACAGCCATTGCGCGTGGTTTAGCTTTTACTTGGTCAGTAATGTTCTGCTGGCTGTTTTTCGCCCTTACCTGAGCGGCATTCGAGTTGTCAATACGTAGTAACTACGGCAACGATGTGGCCGCAGATCCTCTCCTCGTGCCTCGCGAAATAAAAAAATATTTCTCTGAACCGTAACGACAAAAGGATTCTACAAGTAGGTCAATTAAATCGATAGCGTGAAAAGTAAGGTTTCCAAATAATTATAGTGCTGGTGACAGTGAGCAGCCTGTGTTTTTATCTTCTTAGTTTTAGAGTGTATTTTTACGAAAGGGCAGACGAGACCGTCATAGTAACGCCGTGATATTTTATACCTTTGTGGACCGCCACTGTTGCCTATAGGTGCTTCACCATCATAGCGCAAAACATGCCAATCTATCTTTGTTCCCAAGGGAACTCTTCATGTGCGTCTGTTTTAGCCTAATTGGATTACGTCTTCGTTTAACGCTTTATAACTTCTTTTTTTTTTTACAGATGAGGGACCTACGGCACGACAATCTAAATTCCTTCGTCGGCGCGTGCGTCGATCCTCCCAACATTTGCATCGTCACTGAATATTGTGCACGTGGCAGCCTTAAGGTGAGACCCCCCCCCCCCCCTCCGCCCCCAGCAAATGAAATTAGAGCGTTCAATGAGAGGCACTGAACAGCGCAAAACCAGAAACCTTATACAAATACCTCAGTCAGTCGTAAAAAAAAACAAAAAAAAAACAATAATTTCTCCGAAAATTCCTTTCATTAACTTTTAAGGACTTTCTGGGGTGTTTCACAAGTAAAAGAAAATGAAAGTCCGCATGCCCTTCAATGCATTTACCCTTCCACGAGCCAGTTCCGCAATCCATTTCACTTTCGAAATAATCTTTAAAAGGGGAGCTGTCGTGGTGCCAGTTCTTGGGCTTAGTTTGCAAAAAAAAAAAAATGAAAATCTGCGCAAGACAGTACATATCTGCAAATCGCACCGACTATATGCAAAGCCAGTCTAGGGATTTACACATACAACTGATTTGCAAATCTCCTACGCAATTTCCAGGTTTGCTGCCCCC